>QNGE01006460.1:0-28202 GCA_008508345.1 Paragonimus westermani
ATGTGCCTGTTGTGGAAAGCGGGAGTACCGTCTGCGTGGTTGTTCCAACGACCGACGCCCCAGGCACAGGCAAAAGCATTGAGGGTACTCTCCCCGGAACCCATCAAACTGCTCAGCGGAAGATTCTTCCTCCCAAGAGTTCAGAACAGAAGCAGCCTGCTAGGACCATCTCCTGCAACTCAAAAAGCATTAATTTGACCCACCCCTATAAACATCTCTTTCAATAGCCGCATGACACAGCGCTCTTTGCCGTCTTCAGAACCCTGCTCCCAGCAAACAAAGAAGTCAATTTTTCCTCGGGTGAAAACTTCCAAACACCCTCCCAAGCAGCGGAATTTGACGGGGGCGCAGAGTTCGCAGGTGGCGGCGCTCAGAATGCTGATCAAACGCCCGGTAGGGACGCTGACGTATGCACAGGCGGTGATGTCGCGCCCACAGCCTGGAAGGAGGGCCGTCAGAACAACACGGAAAAACAGACCAAGTACAGCCCCACCACACTCCTCAATTCTAGGCTTCCTTTCCCAGGATCTTCCTTACACCATCCTTTCTATTTTATCGCGAAATTCAGCGAGGAAGTAGCTCTCAGATGCACGTACACGGACTGTCTGAGTCTGGTTAATAAATTACCGGAAATCAGACAGTTAATCCATGACACCCAACTCCACATGTTCGCCTTCACGGAGACCTGGCACACGGGTGACATCGGTGACAGTGAACTGAGTGTCCGGGGCTATTCATTTTACCGAACTGACCCTGCCCGAAGGAGAATGGGGGGTTCTGCAGTTTTACTTCAGCAGTGCATCCCGACACCCACGGTTATTGGTGACCTCCAGCCCTCAGATAAATATGACGCTCTGTGGCTTCGACTACCACTGCGTGACCAAGACTCAACCCTAGTGGGGGTTATTTATCGTTCTCCTTCAGCAGACGTCTCCGACGACGACACCCTTCTGGTAAGCCTGGAGAAATTCTTAGACCTAAAACGCTTTACTCATTTGCCTATTATGGGTGACTTTAATGCACCCAAGAAAAACTGAGCATCAGTTTCTCACCAGGACTGTGAAAGCGGATTCTCGATTTCCTTATCGACGCTGGTACTTCAGAAGACGTGGTCACAGCACGTCACTGCCCCGACGCGGCACCATTTTGATCAGATCCCCTCTCTTCTCGACTTAGTTATCACTAATGAGAGCCATCTGTTAGACAGAGTGTCCATCAAGCCGCCACTTGGACACAGCTGCCACCCTCTGTTAGCCTTTGACCTTATCTGTTACTGGTTACAACAACAAGCAAAAGGGTCCACAATTCAAAACTTAAATCAGGCAGGTTTCAACGGCCTGAGAACTTACCTAGGTTCACTTCTTATTTACTTGGATTTCGTGGACCAGAACTAACACACGTTTCATAGCGCAATTCAGAAAGCAGACGATTTATTCATACCGTGCAAACTGTACATTTTCTGCTATCGGCCGCCCCTTTCACGCAAGATATGCGCGCCTTTCGAAAGGGCAAGTGATTACTGCGTGAATATCTTATTTGAAGTTCCCCTTATAATTGTTATCGATGATATTATTATTCTGTATAATCTGGTCACATTCCTATTACGTCCAAGTCTATCCGAAAATATAATTTTATTTGCGAAACATGCTGACAAAAATCACTCGTCATACAAGATCCGCTGATGCCGAAGCCACAATATGGAGCTCTGAAGCCGATGTTGATCGTTTTAAAGGCAAAGGTTCTAGGTTCAGAATTTACGTAGGCTCTTCTAGGGTTGCCGGAGTTAAAGGGGGTGAAGATAACCTGGTGGTTGCCACCCCACAGACCAAAAACTGTTCAGTTCCCCAAGATAGTGTATTGGCGGATTTATTTGCTAAGGTATCTAAGCTAGAAGCAGAGTTTGCCAAATTAGTGGCAAGTCATACTGCACTTGATTTCCAAAAAGAGAATCTTGTGGCTTAAGAAACAAGTGATAAAACGGAAAATTTGTGACGCCAGCAAATTCGGTGAGTGCACGAATCTGCGCAGTCCGTTCGTGCACGACTCGAAGGGGAATGCAGAATACTAGTCAAATGTACCATGCAATTGAACATCCACGCAAAGATGCCACACAAAGTGCGAGTTAAACACCAGCTGTGATTCACCATATAAAGCAGCGAACTGTGACAGCGTTTTGCATAACAGGGACTCCACAAAATCAAGGTAGTGTCTGCAATACTTGGGATTGCACAGTATGTGTATACGAACGGAGAAGTTCATGAAGTTTTCATACACTTTCTTATCTACCGGGCTCTTGAATGCCACCGGGAGGATATAGAACAGGAATTGACGGAATTCTCTTGCGTTCCATCGTTCATAATCCCAGAATGTGCGGCATTTCCGCGGAAAGTCTTATGTCAGTTGCAAACGGTTGAGCTCAATTCTAGTGGTAACCGCCTTCATTACGTTCGAACATATACGAGTGCTCAATTGTGACGGCCCAAATCTCCAGAGTGCGATGATTTTCTTGGTGACTTCCAAGCAAGCCATGTGCATGCAGTCCAGAGGCAAACAGGCAGTTATGCCTATATTCAGCGATTCGGAGGGCGAATCGCCAATGTGATGCTCCGCGTCATTTCCACGTCATTTCTCAATCTGAATTGCAAGTTGGTGTACGTCATTTTTCCGTGAACGTACACAGCGCGAGCGGTGCACTTCTCAAAAGCGTATTATCCCGTGTGGTTTTTCACCCGCCTGAAAATGCCCTAGCGGGCGCATCACCAACAATACAATTCAGCACGACTTTCACATGCACGCTGTAGGCGGTCAGCGTAACCCCGTCGCTTAAAACCGTCTCAGAACTCCAACCAGATCAGTAAGATATTCACACACATTACCAGGTTTACCCTCACCGCAAAATATACCAATGACAAACACCGGCGTCTTCGGTAATGTCAATCTGGCTAAGATGGGCCACAACTGACGACGGGAGCTCTTAAACAGTGTAACTCCATCAATATGCAGCTGCATATGAACGCACGTCAAATGACCATCCCAGCGTCCGTGCAATGCCTGTTCAATACTTCCTTTCACACCGAAATGAACGTATTCACCCCCATCGATGGTCTTCTTTCTGCACACACGTGGTGTTCCAAGCAATGTACATGCATCCATCGGCAACTCTGGCAACAATTCCTTGAACTCGCGAAGCATTATACTAGTTGCTCTTAACGACAAGTTAACTTCAAAGGCATTTTCCAATGCAATCTTGTCGCTGTTTTCCTTACTGCACCGATCGTTGTTAACGAATCTGTTGTAACGCGCCTTTCCCTTGCCAAACGTTCTAACACTGCTTGACTGCTAGACCTGGGTTCCAGCTACGCGGTTTCTCCTAGTCTATTTGCGCGGAAACAAGAAAGACACGATTGCGGTAGACACGCTGTATTGCCAAAAACCAGTTCGACCAAATGAGTGAAATGCCTGTAAATATATATTATGAAATAGTGATGAGTCACCGTCTACTTGTCTGGGCCACTTCGCTTCCAACTGGCCAAGTGAGGCGAAATCCGTAGGCGTTAGTTTCTCGAGCTGGCGTGACACCCCCACTCACTTACACGTATCCACCCGTCGCAACACACATGCTCACTTGCACGTCTCCTGCATGTTGGTCCGACGTGCCCCCCAGTGACTTGCTGCTGTCTGATTTCGTCAGCCGTCACCGATGTCCTGACTAGATTGTTTTGGTGAGTTTGCCTCCTGACAGAATCATCTGGTTTATGACGTCATTGTGTAACAGATTTCCTTACCTTCATTCAGATCATAATCTCTCCTTTCGTCCAGCGTAGCAGCTATTGGACATGGATGGCCTTGTTGAAGTAATAGGTGAACGCTCACAAGAGACTGCGACGGTAAGTACGTTTAACTTTTCACCATGTTCACCTAAAGTGATTTCACCATGATCCGAAACATGAACTCACCAGTGCTCTTGGTAAAGACATCATTTAGCGGCAGATTCCTACTACGGATAACAGTTTTATGTTCTGTGAAAGGATGCCAACCATACTCCTTCTGTGCCAGCTTTGTGAGACGATGGAGGTTGGAACGTGCGCAACCACGCGGCTTTTTGGTATAGCGATCAGCCATTCTACAAGGCAATAATGGATGAAAATGGTCGTTCAAACACAAAAGCCCGTGTCATGTTTTATTGCATGTTTGTGTACTCAAACAAAATTTACGTGACTACCTAGCATCCTAGTGATGACGTCAATGAACAAAACCAAATTTATTAATGACATACCAGAAAACGAAGATGTCACAAGTGAAGTAATAGAGAAATACTCGAGTTACTAGCGGAAGACGCTCAAAATAGGGTCGACCGTCTTAGTGTGCTGCTAGGGTTTGTCTTACATTTTCAAAGTGCCCGAAAGTCTGAAGATGGATAAAATTCGGAGTGCGAGTTTGTTCATCAACACATTGGTGACGGAAATCACAAAACGGATGCGTTGCTCAAACAATGCCAGATAAACAGTGCCAGATAAGCAGCACCTTGAAAACATTGAGACGATACTCTCGAAGGTTACCGGAATGGACCAAACATCATATACCTGCATCCGTATTCGTGAGAAGACAGAGAAGTTCTGCTGCCCGCTATTAATCAAATTCCATAGCGAGGCAGATGCAAAACAGTTCATGCAGAGCCAGGACCTTATTAAGTTCAAAACCTAGCTTAAACTGTTAAAAATTATGAATGACAGAACGCCCCTAGAAATAGAATGTCAAAAACTCTTAACGGGCAGAACCTACGTCTCCATCTCTAGCCATGTGATCCAGGATGCATCGAAACTGGGTACAACGATATTCAAAGATGACAAACTGGGTTCCAATGATCGCGCAGTATTGCTTTGTTGCACCACTCCCGAATGCATCAGAGACTCTACCGACGATGCTAACTCCACCAAAGAGAACAAATTCGCTGACCTAAGTGATCGTGACAGTTCCAACAGCGTGCTGAGCGTTGGGTATACCTCGGTTGAGAAACCAACTGGCAAAAGAGAGCACATGGATGACTGTCCATATGGAAATCAATGGAGCGTCGAGACCGCAACCTATCTGCGCGGAAACTGGCTCAAATAAAACAGGACACCGCCAGTCTAATAATAAAAAACACTTCGATGTCTCATTTTGATTCAATCCCATAGGAAACCACAAACCGACCACCAATGGGGTGCCCGTGATAACAAACCCTCTCCAAATCACTACCCTACCGGTCGCCAGAGGTTTCCTCCTGTGCATCATAGAGGAATAAACAGGCAAGAAAACGCAATCCCTTACCTAGCGATTAAAGAGACGCATCTCTTACCGTCCCTCGATCACACGTCTCTACCTAGTTATAGCAGTCTCTCGCTTGACGCATCAATTTATGCAAGACCCATCCGGAGCTCCTCTGAAGTTGTTTATTCTATGTTAAACACCCCACTCAATACGGATAGATTCTACACTTCGAATGCCCACTTTAACGTAACCCGCGACGTCTTCATAGACAGCGAGCAGGCGGGCATGATCAATTCACCTCAGCCATACCCTATTTTAGTGGGGCACATACCTTTCAAACCTCCCGTTCTAACTCCGTCCCCCATTGTTCCACTACCCAACCAAACCTTACTTGCACTATTCCAACAATTTCTGCCATGGACTCAAACGCAGAAGACACCCAACCATCCTCTAATGAGCTCATTACAAGGACATCATAACAAGTATTGCCACCAGAGTCCTCGAATCACAAAGATGTTCCTGTTTGAGACCTTTCTAAAAGTATAAAAAAGGTGCCGAACAAGAAAAATGCACTAAGTTCATTGCTTTTCAATGCACGTTCGCTAATTAATAAGATGCATATCTTCAGTTTTTTTATATTCTTTAATGATCCTTATATTATTCTAGTCACTGAAGCTTGGTGCACCCCTGAGATTCCAGGCACACAACTAAACCTCATAGGTTATCACATGTTCCGCAGAAACCGTGGTGTAGGACGAGGTGGAGGATGTTTAATCTACCTAAGGGAGCAATATTCTGCAACCGTACTCGATGAGCCATGTCTGGGTATGACAGATGACTCCTTGTGGCTGTTAGTGTCGACTGGACCCTGTGAATTGCTCTTAGGATGTGTCTACAGACCACCTAACACCACTCAGGACGGCTTGACGAACCTTATTAACGGACTGAACTGTGTATCAAACTTGCCTTCAGAATACAAAGTAATTGGCGGAGACTTCAACACGCCCAATATCTTCTGGACCTCTTTCACTGCCCCCGCGAGTCAAGCTGAGTTTCTTGCATGTGTCCAAGTAAACGGATGGCGGCGACATCTTTTAGCGTCTACTAGGCAGGACCACACTTCAGACCTCATTTTTACCACGGGCATATCTTCTGGCACTACATCCGTCTTGGAACAATTTCCAGGAAGTGATCATAACATAGTGAACTTAATGTTCGACCTAAAAGCTGTTAAAGCGTCGACCATCATACACTACCGTCAAACTAAATTTGTCAACTGAAACGTGTTCACCACACTGCTGAGATCACTGGAATGGAACACATTTCTTCTTACCTCCGATCCTAGTATTGCAACCGAGGCATTTAATGAACACTCAGGTCTTGCATGAACGTCTTTGCCCCGCAAAAGTCAAAACATTGTAATGTGAACGGTAACGGCATACATCTCCCACAAAGGAGCAAGGCAAGCTCAAAAGTCTTAAACCACGATACCGGCAAACATGCGACTTCGCTCTCACCATGCAAATGCATAAAAGGTTCAATGCAATTGAATAAAGAACCAAAGTGCTCTACATAAGTGAAGAAGAACGTGAGCTCAACAGCGCAGATAAGAGCTCGCAGTCGATGGAACGCAGGAATAACGGGAGAGACCCTGCTACCTCAGTAATGACATTGCAGGACAAAACCACTGTGGATGATCCTCTAACAATCTGTGAGGTTTTTAATGCACACTTTCCTGCTTCCTTCAACATTGAAAGAAACATACTGCCCCCACCTCCTCCTGTAAGTACAAGTATATTCTCAAGTCATATCCCTGTTGATGCATGGCCCAAGCGCTTCCAGTTAGCTATTATCAAACCTTCTCACCTACCTGGTCCTGATGGCATTCATCCTGTTGTTCTAAAATTCGGAGGGGAAGACATCCCTCTACTTCTGCTTAATATTTGTACACTTTCTCTAACATCAGGTTCCTCCCCTCTTAAGTGGAAAAACTCAACAACTAAGCCCCGCTATGAAAGTGGCTCGCTACATGAAGTCAGCAATTACCGTCCCATTAACCATAATTCAGTTTGTTCCAGGGTGCTGGAAAGGGTTAGAACATGTCGCATGGTTGAATTCTTGTTATCACGCAACCTTATAAACCACTCCTAGTATGGATTTCTCAACAAGCGTTCTTGCATGACAAGCCAGCTAGAATTTCTTGACCATGTGACAATCGACTGACGCCGGTGAGGCGATTATCATTATACTGTTGGGCATGGCGAAGGCTTTCGATCGTGTGCCTCATACGCGTCTTCTGCTCAAAATAGCATCCTTTGGTATACGTGATCCATTGCTTAGCTGGTTTTCTTCATACCTTACAGGCCGCACACAAACAGTGAAAATAGGAGACAATAGCTCAACGCCCAGACCAGTTACCAGTGGGGTGTTACAAGGAAGTATTCTGGGACCGTTACTCTTTCTCATATACATAGACGATATATGTCAAGTTATCAAGCACAGCAAACTATTCCTATTCGCTGATGGTATCAAACTTGTTTGCAGCTTCCCTCCTGGCAATCTAAATCCATGTTTAGAATATATACGGGAGGACCTCATGTCATAAGAGATTTGGTGTCAAACTGGGCTCATGAAATTCTCAGCCAATAAACTTGCTATCGTTGTGCATGGTTGTCACGTACCAGATGGCTCTATAAAGCTGGACGGTCACAGCATATCAACCGCCAACTCAGTACGTGACCTGGGTTCGCGCTACTCAAACTCATCCAACTTCGCAGAACATACATCTTTCCTAGTCGCTGAAACCAGACGGACGACAGGTTACACTGAACACTCATTCTTCCTACCTGCTGCACGGTTACACCTTTATAAACTGTGTGTACGACCCCAGTTTGAGTACTGCACGTGCATATATGGCCAACTCTGGAAAGCCTCCAACATGCATTCACGAAAAGCTTATTGGGTTATCCATCTTCTCTGAGCTACACAGAACGCTGCCGGACGCTTGCACTCGATCCTCTCTGGTTACGGCGGCTCAACCTCAACCTTTCACTCATGTATAATCTGGTCTATGGCAACAACTTCACCGCCAGCTTCGTGACTAGCTCACAACACAGGCCGAAGTATAACCTCAGAAACACGGACTTCACCTTGACATCTCTTAAATCCCGGAAAAACTGCGTTCAAATTTTTTCCTAGTAAAATATTTCTACGTTTGGAACAAACTTCCGCATGCAATTAGGTCCAGTAAGAATATACACCAATTCAAACGAAACTTAAAAACTTTCCTAACAATTACGAACGTCATGTTCATTTTCAAGCTCTACTTGTCTGAGGACGTTATCTTTGAAAACGGACCCAATAAAATTCGACGAAACCCTCCCCTATTTCGCGTGATGTTAAGTCACGCACCCCTCAAACCGATCAAAACTGCCGCTTTCAGGAGAGATGTTTCACCTTTAGACCTGCAAGCGAAAAATGAAAAATGTCTACAGTCAACATGTATAGGTGTCAATATACATGCTCGTTAGTAACAACTCAATCATCCTGGTACACCCTTACCCCATAATTATTGATAGCTTGTGGGTCTGAGTTGTAAACCACCATGCAAATGCTGGACATGCTAAAATCGTTCAAAAAAACCCAACCTATTCTTCTAACGACTGCATAATAACCTTGAGTTGCAACTCTTCCTTTTCCTCCCCTGATAGACCACCCGGCAACCTCTTGGTATTGTTAAGCATTCTTCTCATTCTGTATACCGTCTGTACAGAGATAATTGACATCTAAACTCGGCAATAATCGTATACTATGAATAGCTTATAATCGATTTCCTTTCGCGTTATTCAATAGCAGGTGTCTGCATGTGGTATATATTTTATCATTCAACACAATGCTCTTAGCGTTACACAGAAGGTTATGCCAGAATATCACTTGTTCCATTGTTCGTCATAGCTCACATAGTCAGTTTCACGTTATCCCGTTTATCACATGATTCCGATTTCCATTCTTGATTTCACAGGTATATTTCGCCCGGGAAAACATCCCAACACGCCCAAACACTTAAAATTTCGCAATGGTTGCGCATATCGCGAGATCTTCGAAATTCTAAGGAATTTGAGCAAACAATGACGTCGAGAGGTCCATATGTTCCCTGCGAAAGTATTTGCGTCCCCACCTAGCCCACATCATGAAACATTTTCTTCACATTTTGTTGGGATTATCTACATGGATTAATGGTCAAATTCCTCATCAATACACCTTCTTCATCCTCCGACCACCGTTTTTTGGCAAGATCTTGAGCATTAGGTAAACGATCACTTGTAGAGTCTCAAATGATGTAACAAATCAATTATTTTATCGAACTAAGCAGACCCCAAGCACTAACGGAAAAATGACGTACACCAACTTGCAATTCAGATTGAGAAATGACGTGGAAATGACGCGGAGCATCACATTGGCGATTCGCCCTCCGAATCGCTGAATATAGGCATAACTGCCTGTTTGCCTCTGGACTGCATGCACATGGCTTGCTTGGGAGTCACCAAGAAAATCATCGCACTCTGGAGATTTGGGCCGTCACAATTGAGCACTCGTATATGTTCGAACGTAATGAAGGCGGTTACCACTAGAATTGAGCTCAACCGTTTGCAACTGACATAAGACTTTCCGCGGAAATGCCGCACATTCTGGGATTATGAACGATGGAACGCAAGAGAATTCCGTCAATTCCTGTTCTATATCCTCCCGGTGGCATTCAAGAGCCCGGTAGATAAGAAAGTGTATGAAAACTTCATGAACTTCTCCGTTCGTATACACATACTGTGCAATCCCAAGTATTGCAGACACTACCTTGATTTTGTGGAGTCCCTGTTATGCAAAACGCTGTCACAGTTCGCTGCTTTATATGGTGAATCACAGCTGGTGTTTAACTCGCACTTTGTGTGGCATCTTTGCGTGGATGTTCAATTGCATGGTACATTTGACTAGTATTCTGCATTCCCCTTCGAGTCGTGCACGAACGGACTGCGCAGATTCGTGCACTCACCGAATTTGCTGGCGTCACAAATTTTCCGTTTTATCACTTGTTTCTTAAGCCACAAGATTCTCTTTTTGGAAATCAAGTGCAGTATGACTTGCCACTAATTTGGCAAACTCTGCTTCTAGCTTAGATACCTTAGCAAATAAATCCGCCAATACACTATCTTGGGGAACTGAACAGTTTTTGGTCTGTGGGGTGGCAACCACCAGGTTATCTTCACCCCCTTTAACTCCGGCAACCCTAGAAGAGCCTACGTAAATTCTGAACCTAGAACCTTTGCCTTTAAAACGATCAACATCGGCTTCAGAGCTCCATATTGTGGCTTCGGCATCAGCGGATCTTGTATGACGAGTGATTTTTGTCAGCATGTTTCGCAAATAAAATTATATTTTCGGATAGACTTGGACGTAATAGGAATGTGACCAGATTATACAGAATAATAATATCATCGATAACAATTATAAGGGGAACTTCAAATAAGATATTCACGCAGTAATCACTTGCCCTTTCGAAAGGCGCGCATATCTTGCGTGAAAGGGGCGGCCGATAGCAGAAAATGTACAGTTTGCACGGTATGAATAAATCGTCTGCTTTCTGAATTGCGCTATGAAACGTGTGTTAGTTCTGGTCCACGAAATCCAAGTAAATAAGAAGTGAACCTAGGTAAGTTCTCAGGCCGTTGAAACCTGCCTGATTTAAGTTTTGAATTGTGGACCCTTTTGCTTGTTGTTGTAACCAGTAACAGATAAGGTCAAAGGCTAACAGAGGGTGGCAGCTGTGTCCAAGTGGCGGCTTGATGGACACTCTGTCTAACAGATGGCTCTCATTAGTGATAACTAAGTCGAGAAGAGAGGGGATCTGATCAAAATGGTGCCGCGTCGGGGCAGTGACGTGCTGTGACCACGTCTTCTGAAGTACCAGCGTCGATAAGGAAATCGAGAATCCGCTTTCACAGTCCTGGTGAGAAACTGATGCTCAGTTTTTCTTGGGTGCATTAAAGTCACCCATAATAGGCAAATGAGTAAAGCGTTTTAGGTCTAAGAATTTCTCCAGGCTTACCAGAAGGGTGTCGTCGTCGGAGACGTCTGCTGAAGGAGAACGATAAATAACCCCCACTAGGGTTGAGTCTTGGTCACGCAGTGGTAGTCGAAGCCACAGAGCGTCATATTTATCTGAGGGCTGGAGGTCACCAATAACCGTGGGTGTCGGGATGCACTGCTGAAGTAAAACTGCAGAACCCCCCATTCTCCTTCGGGCAGGGTCAGTTCGGTAAAATGAATAGCCCCGGACACTCAGTTCACTGTCACCGATGTCACCCGTGTGCCAGGTCTCCGTGAAGGCGAACATGTGGAGTTGGGTGTCATGGATTAACTGTCTGATTTCCGGTAATTTATTAACCAGACTCAGACAGTCCGTGTACGTGCATCTGAGAGCTACTTCCTCGCTGAATTTCGCGATAAAATAGAAAGGATGGTGTAAGGAAGATCCTGGGAAAGGAAGCCTAGAATTGAGGAGTGTGGTGGGGCTGTACTTGGTCTGTTTTTCCGTGTTGTTCTGACGGCCCTCCTTCCAGGCTGTGGGCGCGACATCACCGCCTGTGCATACGTCAGCGTCCCTACCGGGCGTTTGATCAGCATTCTGAGCGCCGCCACCTGCGAACTCTGCGCCCCCGTCAAATTCCGCTGCTTGGGAGGGTGTTTGGAAGTTTTCACCCGAGGAAAAATTGACTTCTTTGTTTGCTGGGAGCAGGGTTCTGAAGACGGCAAAGAGCGCTGTGTCATGCGGCTATTGAAAGAGATGTTTATAGGGGTGGGTCAAATTAATGCTTTTTGAGTTGCAGGAGATGGTCCTAGCAGGCTGCTTCTGTTCTGAACTCTTGGGAGGAAGAATCTTCCGCTGAGCAGTTTGATGGGTTCCGGGGAGAGTACCCTCAATGCTTTTGCCTGTGCCTGGGGCGTCGGTCGTTGGAACAACCACGCAGACGGTACTCCCGCTTTCCACAACAGGCACATTGGTCTGAGGGGCTACTTCGAGAGCAGAAACTACGACTTTAGTCTCCAGCTGTTGCTTCTGGTCTGCCAAGATTCGTAACTTAGTCCTAATCCGCTGTTCGCGTCTCACTCTCTCTTGCCGGGAGTGGTCGAAAGATACGCCTTTCAGATGGGCGTTGGCGGACTTTAAAGCTTCTGTTTTGCCCACCACTACCTCGGGGCTGAGCATGGCTGACAAAGTTACCAAAAGGCCAATTTACCTTTTGATTGTCTTGGCCCGAAGCCTACTCGCAAGTGCCATGTTTGTGGCATCCGGGGAGGGATAAGTCCCTGAGACTGTTTTAGCTAGCTCTTTTGGAGAATAGGTTGTAGGGAATCGCCCTACTAAGACAATTCTCTTTTCCTTGAGAGCTTTTTCCTTCATTTTTACTGCCGCCTCCTCTATGTGTGCAGTTGATAGGGTAACTGCTTTCTTGGTGATTGCAGCACCAGGGAGAGCAAGCGCTATACACTCAGTCAGAGTATGTAGTTCCAGTTTCATTTCGGACAGGGTCCGTTGGTACTCCTCTATCTTACTCTCCATGGAAGAAATGGATGGAGATACAGAGCTAAGAAGGGTCCCGCATTTACAGTTGCAGGTTTTCTGCGTCACCCAACTTGACGTGGTGCGTGTAGGATCAGTCAGCTGCAGAGCGGTGCCTTGGCTTGCGCTGAACCTGCAACTCATACAGATGTAAATAAGAGATAAGGAAGCTAGCTGTTTGTACTGGTGTTCGTTAAGACCAGTGCACTTGAAGTGATGCCACTTCTGACACTGGTGGCACTGCATGCCGTTCTGTACGGACAGTTCACATCCATACAGGCCGCAGGCGCTTGCTGCTACAGACTGTGTCTGCTGAGTCCCAGCACTGCTAGATCTGACACAGGTCCTTGTCGACAAGGATGAGTGATATGCAAGGGGGCTAAAAAAGAGTACGGGTACTATCTAACGGGAACAACACAATATGCAACGAGTTATTCTATTCGAAAAAGAATAGCAATAGTCGTACATAATTTTTTGATTCACTGGGCACCAAGATAGCAAAAATATGAATGCACAATGACAGCTAGGAAATTAAGACCAAACTTTGAGCTAACCTTGAGTTACCAGCGATTTCACCTATTTGCACACGGGTTAGAGGCTGGGCCCAAACTACCCTGATCCGGTTAGTTTGTCCGTCTCGATATCTGGCGGTTTTCTGTTGACATGAAAGGCTATCATTGAAAATAAGGGGTGGCGCAGCTCTTGGAGATTACGAAAATTACTAAGAACAAGGTGAAATAAGAATCCCGCAGAACGGAGTGAATTATCAATCTGGCAGATTCTTGGGTAGGTGGGAGCCCACTAACACTTTGAGGTGGTCCATAAAAAAGCAGCTAACAACCTGTCGTGGATGGCCGTCCCAGAAGTTGATAACCTTATTAATGAAGAACTTTTGCCCAAGCAAAGTCCGCGTTCAAAGCTCGTAGAGCTTTTTGTCATGACTTCTTCGACTAGTATCAACTACTAGGGTGAAGAAATGTTGCAAGAGTCCAGTGCTAAAAGGAAGTTGTGTAAGAATTAGGTCACCGCAAATTCTTCGAAACTTAAGTAAATAAAGATGGGGAGGTTCGAGGCGAGAACCGCAAGAGAGACACCGTGAGCTATGAACCAAGAACCGATCCTTGAGGAAATTCTGAGGAGACCAGGGTCAGAGAAGAAAGACCCGAATCGGTTTTTACTCTAAGAGTCCTGGTACCAAGAAAGGAAGTAACAAAGCGGAGACCCTCTCCTTGGATCCCTTAAGTTTGTAGTTTATGTAAAATAGGGCCATATGGGACATGGCCACAGGCCTCGACGAAGTCGCGCTTAACGTTCAGTGACCGCCTCCACTTTCTGATCCATCTCCATAGATAGAATAGGTTGTTTCCCAAAGGACTACCGGCATTCTGTGTGTTTGGATGTGGTCCGTCGTTTGATCACAGTTTGACCTCACAAAACGCTCACATTAGTTCCCAAGCGTTTAACCGAATTGATGTCAGAATGCTGCAGCGTCAAACAAGCTGGACTTCTGATTTCCCCCGCAAATGTCGTAGGCTTCTAGACTTAAAGCAGTGAAAGGCAACCGAACGCAGACAGGTTTTGCTTTATCTGGGTCCTGTTGTTTTGAGAAATATTTCAGACGATGCAAAGTGTGAAAGAGTTCAGATGATTCTGTGGCTATTTATACTTTTGTCATCTTCCTTTCCACCTTGCTTAATGTGTTCATATTCAGTTTTGCACGATTTTATGGTCAAGGTGAGATGATGCTCAATGTACATTCGCTTGTTCATCTTGCTGACAATGTTTTGAACTACGGTACTCTGGGTCAGTCTCCAGCGTTCGCATATGAGTCATTCACGTNGTCCTGTTGTTTTGAGAAATATTTCAGACGATGCAAAGTGTGAAAGAGTTCAGATGATTCTGTGGCTATTTATACTTTTGTCATCTTCCTTTCCACCTTGCTTAATGTGTTCATATTCAGTTTTGCACGATTTTATGGTCAAGGTGAGATGATGCTCAATGTACATTCGCTTGTTCATCTTGCTGACAATGTTTTGAACTACGGTACTCTGGGTCAGTCTCCAGCGTTCGCATATGAGTCATTCACGTACAAGCTGAAGTCTACGGTTCACGGTCCGACTAAAACCGTTAGTCAGACTTACAGGCGTTGTTGTGAGCGCATGTCCGCACCAGACGTGAGAGGTGGTGCTACCTTGCATTCAGATGTTGGTCACTGCTAACATTTTTGAAGGATAACGTTTTGCGTACAAATGTAGCTTCCAACAACTCTGTGATCATTGAGAACTACACTTGCCGCATCGCAAACACACTTCACTCTGACACGCCGAATTATACAATTCAATATAACCCGTGACGGAAACCTATAAAACCTATGTTCACTCGCAGTCTTCCGTCGCAGCGATTGCTTAAGTTTATCGTAACGAAACCCAGAGAAAATAATTCCACGGCCCCCGTGTCCCAAATAATGGCTAAGTGCTTACTCTTTCCACTGGATGCACACTTCTTTCGTATATTTATTCTACATTCACATGCTTAACTGTTCACTGTATATTTCTTTCATCACTATGAACCCTGTTTGTTGATAGATGAAATGTCTCCGTTTCAGATGTACTCCGTCGTAGTTCTCAATAGCCAAGGTGGAGAAGCTTGTGCTGTCATCAGTTCGTCATGGATACACGATGGTATTGCAACTTGGCCGAACGTGTCTGGCCCCTCATTCAGTGAAGGTGTCCGACTTCACTTAGCACCGCCTTCTGGCTCATTGCGATCCCCTGTGACTGTTGTTTTCCAAACAAGTAGGTTTGAGCAATTTTAAATCTTTTTTCAGACGATTATTTAAAAGATAGCCGTTACGTCAAGAAGGCAGAGATAAGAAGACGTATCCAGCCTTGAAGGTATTTCTTGTGTTTATGCTTCAAAATAAGTGGGTGGCAAGCCTCTCAAACGAACGTTGTCGTTGTCATCATCTGACGAATTCGAGGCCCTCTTACGCAGCAGACACACAAGACAACCGCAGTGTGTAACGTCTGCCATGCGTAGTGGTCGAGTGGATTCCAGCCGACTCCCTCAGGACATGTTGCCTGCTCATAATTCCAGACCGTCGTCTACAAAGTCCACTCAGATAACATCCTCAAAACCTCTCACACCACTGCCTTCCCCAGGTGTTATTTGCTCATCCACAGCGGCCTCCCCTTACTTTTACATTTTCAGAACAATGCCTCCGGTTGTACGTTCTACAGAGGTGTGCCCATCGGCGACATCCTCAGAGATGGGACAGTTCTCTACACAATGTGTCCTACTCAATCGTCCACCCACTCAATGTCTGTTGAATTAGCTTTTTGCGCGAGTGTCTAATGATTGTTACGTGTTACTAGAATATTGATGGCCACGTTCCCCGCCCTAATCATTCCCTGCTCATTGATTTGGCCCCCCACATTGGAATTCCTTATAATGATTACGAGCATATCTTACAGCCCGACACGGCCACTCGAGTTACGCGCGTGACAAACCATCTCTCCGGTGAATGATGATATGGATGTATTATTAAATCTTGATAATGCTTACCTGAAGAAACTTGTCTCCGCGTAGTTTTTCTTCCTTAATTTCCCTTGCCGGACCTTCGTTCACATGTACCCTGGTTTCATCTTCGCTTAATCACTTCCCCATTACGTGACTGTTGCATTTGATCGTATTTACGCGAAGAAGCTAATCGCAACACATGTATATTTGGTTGATTCTGTATCGAGGTTTGTTGTTGTCTTCCACCATTCGGTTCATCATATTGTTTTTGAGCATCAGCATTTTAATAATAAGGAACCCGCCAATACGACCGTCTTCCTTTTGGATCCGAACCGGTTGTTTGACGGGCTCAGGATTTATAGATGCCCGTTGCTTACGGACGCGACTATCGCGGATCCAGCATATCGACAGATGTTGCGAGAAGACCAAGCGTTGATCGAACAACCACCAGACGTCCGGCATCACCATTGTCTTTGTTACCGCCATTCCCAAATGCTGTCTCTTCACTGTCTGCCTCCAGCTTGCCTGTGGATACAACAGTTGTCCCTGTTCCGAAGGAACTTTTGAACACGCTGTTGAGGCAACAGACAAACATGATGATGACTCTGAATCATGTTGTGAAACTGTTGGCGATCATAAAAGAACCTCAAGACAGTTGTCGAAGGATAACAGGTTTCTCCGGTAGACGAGGTAGGCGTGACATACGTGCTTACTTGTTTCTCGTCCACACTGTTGCACTGTTCAACGAAATACAGTTTGATTTATGAAAGCAGTCATACCGGAAGGTTGTGGTAGGTTGATGTGAACTGTAGTTACTGTCCTAGATAACTTACTCGCATGTGTTGAGTGTTCCATCCGCACGGCAACTTGTTCGTCAGAGCATGAGGGAAGCTATAGGTATCGAATTGGCGTTGCACATGGCTTATGCTGGTGAGAAAAGGAATTCGGCGTTCAATAATTCCACGTTGCGACACGTTACCGAAGGTGAGTTTAAACGTTGTGAAAGTCTCAAAGGAACGCAAAAGTACCAGTGTCGAAGCCTCTCTACTCAGAAACCGAGAGAAGATATGAGCACGCGGATGAAGATTTGGTTTACCAACGCATAGACTAGAAAGCAAGAATTTATTCGTATTCCTAATACTAACTGAGATATTCTGCTTTTCCATGGTCTGACTCTCAGGCGGATGTCAGAGAATCTGGAAAATTGGATACAGAAAGAGAATAACAGTGGTTAAACAGAAAAATGAAGACGAACAGTCATCTGGTGAGTAAATATTCCTCCAGTTTGTCATTTATGGTAGTTCAGGGTTCCATGTTTCAAAAACGTGATTCATCCCTTACGCACTCTCGAATTGGTCAGTGTAGAGCATACGTGTAATCTATATTTATTTGTGCTAACAGGGTGAGTGCGAGTGTTTATGATTATCCTCAGGTGTAACTAGAATCCACTGAAATTTGGGGGCGCCGCGAGTATGTAGGTAAGGCTGCAGCTGATGACTTCCAAACATGATGTGAACGCAAGTCGGCATGATCTGCTCGCTGTATGCACTGCCCACTATAATCGGACGTAAGCTGCTTTGACATTATAGTAACAAAGACATCCGCAAGTTTGTGGAGTTACATGAACCCCCCAAGGGATGGAAATTCATATGCTTTCCAAAAGGTAAGGTGGTTGAAATTGAGGTGAAGCATGCTACCACATGAAGCCATTCGGGGTGACCCGCTGACGTATACGCTTGACGGTCATCCTACGTGCACTCTATAGTCACAAAGCCACAACCCACGGTTGTATGCACTGATGTCTGCGCTCGACTATTAGCCTACCTGCATCCTATAGCCACAACGCCACGACGTGGAAATGATATTGATGTGTTGAAACACAGTTAATGTATGTACATCATTATATGGAATATACCGTCCGAATTCCCTCGGCCTGCTTGCTTTCGGTTTCGTTCCAGTAGAAGTCCTCTTCTCGCTGTGTACGGTCGTCTAAAGTTAAGTGGTACGCAATGTGGTAGATGGGACATCATTCACCGTTGTCACTGACGTCCGTGTAGTCATTTGCCGTAGTTTTCACTCGGACTGGCATACATGGAGAAACAGCGTAAAACTCACCTTGTTAATCTTGCATTCGCACGTACCGTCACTAATGTTCACTGTGTACTGTGTGCCCTTGTGACTGACTCGGAGCTGCTAGTTGGTTTCACGATAACCTTACACCCGTCTAGTCGTCTGAAGTGCAGCAGGGGAACACGGTCACTGAGTTGCTTTAACATCAGCTGATGGGCAAACCTTGTCAGCCGAGAGAATATATTCTATAAGTACACTTGGACGCTGACCACCTCCCGGCGGTCATAACCGTAGTAGCACTGCATCTCAAACTTCCACNACATTAGTCACTCACTGTGGGACCAAATTCTACTAATGACCTTGGCTCTGGGATGACTGCGCTTCTTTAGTCGCCGATTCGCACGCTCCAGACGGTTGCTCTTTTGATTTCCGAAGTAAACATCATCTGACTGTGCATGGATGGCTCACTGTGGCCCTATATATAACCAATTGCACAAAAAGGTATTTCACCGAGCTCGAGTCTGTTCGCCTGATTATTGCGAAATCCCGGTATAACCTTTAAAATGAACGGACTAAGATGTTCGCTCACTCTTCCGAGTTATTGGAATTGGACATGCGGTGAAAAATATTGGCTTCTGAATGATTTCGTGTAAATGGTGGTTTCAGGGTTAATTACATCAACTTACATGTTTCCTCACAACACGCGGAACAGGAGAGTAGTGTAACATTATGTGACACCCAAAGATCACTTGTGCTGTACGCATTTGGCAGCCATTTTACCCATCACAAGCGTTCTGACACACTTGTGGTCCCCCATCACCTTCCGGAATGTTTCGGATAAACGGCGCAGGGAAGTGTATTTCTCACTTCGAACATAGGCATACATCACGGGTCGCCCATGATCCATCCCGTCTGTAACCGGAAACCGATATAGCTTCGGGCCACAACGGTGAACATAAAATGATACCAGACCCATTTTTGGCGGTTGGTTTTATAAGTAGCATCGAGATTTACAACGTCAGTGAACCGTCTGAATAATTGCACTTGCAGCCTTCGTGCGAATCAAAAGTGCGTGTATCCATTATTGCAGGTCGTTTTCCTATGTATGATTCAGAAGTTGTGGCAGATTTTCCACCAAATTATTGCACGCTACCCAGCTTACTTATTGCCTACGGTTTCAACCGATGACTGACGTTGTAAATATTCATGGTCGTTATATAATAATAATAACGGTATATTTCTCAACCCATTTGTGAGAAACACGCTCGGATAAGCGTGATCAGTACACACATTTCAACGTGAACTACATAACGTACGCATAATTGTTAATTGTACAAGACACCAATTATGGAAATAGAGTAATAAAACGGACAAAATAATGAAGGAACACTCTAGTTTATGAAGAGGCAGATGGCTCACTTGCTTCCGAAACAAAAGTTCTCAAGATTTTCAATATTCGATAAAAAATGTTAAGTTGTTACATCAATTGTTGCTTCACAAGGCTAACGTAGGTCTTATGTTCAAGGTCATGCCAGAAAAAGGATTTTTCAGGATGGAGAAAATGAATAGTCGAAGAATTTCGCCATTAGTTGATATGGATGGCTTCGGAAAAATACGTAGAAATTTTTGGGAAGATGAGGGAAGATAGGTGGGTACCAATTTTTCCGGAGGACTGGACGATCTTCTGGACTGGACTCCGTTATTTCCTGAAATCGACGGAATTTCACGAATTGCCCAACCAGTACAGGATTTTGATTCTCCGAACGTTGTGGAATGTTGTCACGCATTGGAATTTACCGTAGAATCAAGAATGAAAGGCAAAATTACGTGATAAGCAGAAGAACGTAAAATGGTCATGTGAAGTATGACGAATGATGGATTCTGACATTTTCTGGCTAAATCCTTTATATAACATTTACAATTTTGTGCTAATTAGTAAAATATATATCTCTAACAAATAATTGTTGTCGTATAACGCGAAAAGTGACCAATTCACAGATTATCCTAGTATATGACTACAGCCGAATTCCGATATCGATTTAGTATGTCCGGCCGTTGTGTAGAATGGGAAGATGTTTAGCAACACGGAAAGATTATCAGGTTGTCTGTAGAATAGGAAGAGGCACGTATTTATATGTAATCATATGAGGCGAACAGGTTAAGTTATATATATTCTCTAAACCGTTTTAACTTGCACAGCTATTGCGTAGTGGTTAATAGCTATACAGAGCTGATAATCGTTGAGTATGGAGTAAGAGTACCAGGATGGTTTGGTTACTACTAACGGGGATGTTCAAGATGCCATATGTTGGGTGTAGTTTTGTTATGCAGCTGCAATTTTTCGACAAAGCTGTGTACAAGATCTATCCTGCTGGAGAAATGATAAGTTTCGAAATGAGGAATTTCTCAAATGGCTAAATTGATAGCTTTGATCGGTTCGAAGTGTGTGTGGCGTTACATCCTGTGGTATAGATTCACCCTCCGTTATTATTAGATTAGATCTGATGGTTAGATGTTATTAGGTCCGTTTTGAAAGATATCGTCTTCAGGCAGGCAGAGTTTGAAGATCAACATGACGTTCTTTAATGTTAGGAAAGTTTCTAGGCTTCGTTTGAATTGATGTATATTCTTACTGGTTCTAATTGCATGTGGGAGTTTGTTCCAAATGTAAGTATATTTCACTAGGAAAAAATTTGAACGGAGTTTTCTACGGGATTTAAGAGTTGCCAAAGTGAACTCTTTGTTCCTGATGTTGTATTTTGAGCTATGTTGAAGGCGAATCGCGAGTTTTACCTTAAATTTATTGCTATAAACTAGATTATACATGAGCGCAAGGTTTAGCTTGAGACGCCGTAGCCAAAGAGGATCCAGTTTAAGCGTCTGGCATCGTTCTCTGTAGTTCAACGAAGGCGGATAACCCACTAAACCTTTCGTAAATGCACGTTGGAGACTTTCCAGAGCTAGCCTATCAGACTTGCGCAAGTGACTATATATGAACGTGCAGTACTCAAGCTGGGGTCGTACGCACAGCTTATAAAGGTGCAGTCGAGCTGCAGGAAAAAAGAATGAGTGCCTGATGTATCCAATCGTTCGCTTAGTTTTAGCTACTAGGAAAGAAATGTGTTCAGCAAAATTGAATGAGTTTGAGTAACGTATACCTAGGTCGCGGACTGAATTGGCAGTTGGAATAGCATGACCATCCAGCTTTATAAAGTCCTCTGGTATATGACAACCGTGTGCGACAATGGTGGATTTATTGGCTGAGAATTTCATCAGCCAGGTTTGAAACCAAGACTCTAATGACATGATGTCCTCCCGTATACTTGTCGTAAACATACGCAACGTACTGCTTCAACTCACCAGTCGGCGCGTTGTACCCAAGAAGATGCTTCAAGTCGTTTACTTTACTTTCCGTGAGCCGACGTTCCGTTGGATGCGCATCGTGCAGGAGGGCAGTTATGTCGTGATTGTGCTCATATGTGAAGGAGATAACAGCCGACCCGGTTTTTCTCTTAACCGCGTCGAAGCGTGATTTTAAGCATATATCGCGGGAACTGTGCAACGGGAAGTATATGAACTCAACCCACTAAACACTCCCCAATTCAATGCTCTCGCACTTACGTCGCTTGTATTTCACCCGCCGGAACGCCATCTGCCACTTAAATTCAACACCAATCACGCTAATATAATCATAGTTCAAACGTCCACTGCCTGATACTTTGCTTAAACCAAGCACGTACAAAACACTTTAGTCCTTCATGTATCTATCCAAGCAACTTCTGAACTCGCTGAAGCTAACACATTCCCCAACCTCGAAGACATCCTTGAATCGATGTAAATAATCCATCACCTAAAATCGAATGAAGGATGATATCGAATTCCTCTGCATCAGGCCGATAGAATGTGTCAACGTAAGTCACATCAGATTCACATATCATGCATCGTTTATCAACAACCGACGGTCAAATAATAATCACGTACGGAAAAATTCTTCACAGGATAGCGCATTCATAGCTTCACAACACCTGCCGTTGATAATTTTGATCTCGGCTGCAGATGGAGGACAAACCAATTTACCATCGGCTAAAACAAAGCGTTTCAACTCTTGTGGTCCCTTCTGCCTTGGAAATCGATTATTTTCACATTTCTGGGCGATATCACTAAAATATCACCCGATATTTACTGGCGTTTCATTTTATTGCCGTCAAACGGCAGATTATACTTCTTACGGATAACTTCCATTTATGTATATTACGCATTCTGCCCGGTCACCATCCGTTTAATCTGTCATCACTGATAAGCAGTCGGGGATATGATTAATTTTCAAGTTGACCATCAATCACATTTGATCGCAGCCTTCGCATTCAGATAGACTTCCCAGCCAGCCTCTTTAATAAAAAGCACTAGACTCGAGTTTTGCTCTTATTAGAGCTCATCAGTAGTGCATATCCTCGCCACAGCGGAGATTCGAACCTGGCCACGCTTTCATGAGGCAACCGTGTTGACCACTGCGCCATCGATCTCACACTAGGCACGACCGAATTATCAAATCTGAACGCTCAATCACTCTCACTTTTGAGCGATGATCATGTTGCCCGATCGTTTCGAGACGAAACACAGTAACTGTCATGTTGACTCCAATCGTTAACACGGCGATTAGGACTTCTGGGACAGGCCGAAATCACTGATCTCACTAAACCTGTGAGGCGATAGTTCAAATTCTTGATTAGTAGTGGGGGATTTGATTTATTTGGATGACATGAACGATATTTAAATACGGCTGGTTTTCTCATCCCAATGCAACTATCACACTAGACAAAATCCACGTATATGTCCTTAAATATGCATTTCGCCTCATGAAAAATTTAAAAATCCTACTTTTAGACCGAATGGCTCTTCGAAACACCATACAGACGAATTACATAATTACTTATGTCGCGAAACTTATGGATCTGCAAAGTTCACGCCAGTTTGATTACACTTGGCGGTAGGGGGAACAACGGTGGTGGGTTCGGGGATTTCGGAAGCGGTAGAGGCTTCCTGAAACGGAACCTTTTCATATATCCAAGGCGAGGAACGCCACTTGTAGGTGTGTTGGAACTGATCCAACAAAATACAACCCTGTCAGTTAGCACTATCGACAATCGATCGACAGTGAAAAGCCAAGTCTCAGCGCGTTGACTTCGTATATTATTACCGACCCTGGAAAATAGAGAGTACAGAGAGGCGCGTCAAGCTAGCGAGGCACGGAGCGAGTTGTGTGTTAGCCCCGGGACGGATGTTACAAAATGTGTAGCTTGACTAAAACAAAAGTAGGTACAAAATCAAAATCATAGAAAATGTACAGATGAATGCGACTATCAAAATATCATTTATTATAGTCGCTACAGGTGAAAGGGGCGCGTTTGGTCAATTCAAAATGTTGGTTTTGGCCTACCGACAGGAAGTACCTCACGTTTGCCTACACAGCTAGCAATATAGGTTTTTATGTCCCTTGCGAAGATACGATAGAGGCCAGTATGTGGGCCTTGCAATAGTTGGCGTAGGCCACCCGCACGTACAAGGACATGAGTATAAGAAGACGGCCTAATATGTGCATACACAGTTGATTCTCCTTTACTACCATGCGGACGGCGTAGTCTTTGCATTTGGTGCGTCCAACGAACTGTATATTTACCGTAATCGTATATTGTTGAAGGTTGAGACGAGTTCACATGGCAACTTTAATGTGCAACCGTAGGCCAGTTAGGCCTCAATAACCCTCCAATTCTTCACAACGGTGTTCCGTAGTCCCAACAGAACTGACGGGAGTGCATCATACCATGAAAGATTACCGTGCCCACTAGCCGCCTCTTTTAGCTGGCGGCAAACACGCTCAACCATCTCACTTGCTTCTGGGTGACGAGCCACAATCAGAATGTGCATGCATCCTAATGTATTTGAAAAGGCCTCATAATATCTTTTGAATGGTGTTCCACGATCTGTGGTCATCACTGGTGGACGGCAAAATTGTGCCACCCAAAGTTCTCAGAAACCAGTGACTACTGTTTCTGGGTAGCAGTTAGGCGGCTATGTTACTGCGGATCATTTCGTGAAGTTGGCAATGTAGATGAACAGACACTTCGAGCCATTTGGGTGTGGTGAGGGACTCGTCACGTCGACATGCACGTGGAGCAGGAGGAATTTGCCAAAGAGGCGTGTTGTATAACGACTGTCTGGGACGTAGGCACTGGAGATCAGAACGTCTCCAACTATGGAAGTCTGGTGCATTTCAGCCCATGTAGAACGTTTAGTAGTTTACTGAAGCGCCTACTCCTGGAAAAGATGAATTGTGCATCGCATCAAACGCTATACGACGGGAAGATGCANGTATAACGACTGTCTGGGACGTAGGCACTGGAGATCAGAACGTCTCCAACTATGGAAGTCTGGTGCATTTCAGCCCATGTAGAACGTTTAGTAGTTTACTGAAGCGCCTACTCCTGGAAAAGATGAATTGTGCATCGCATCAAACGCTATACGACGGGAAGATGCAGGCATCACGCTCGGCCGCCATCTTGAATTTTGACATTCTCTGTTTGTGTTTGACCGCTTACAATCGGTAACCTTCTGGGAACGTCCCATTTCGAACCTACGTGGCATTTCGTATTAATCTCATATAGTTACTCATATGCGTTTGCTAATAATCAAGTATTTTCCATTATAAAAACATTGCCGAGTTGTTTGCGGTAGCAGTGTGGTTGAGTTGACCTCGGGGTGTTAAGTTCTAGTGGTGCCCAGCTGAACAGTGGAGTAAAACACAGAGTGGGTTCTACACAAGTTGAAATGTGAGAGTACTCTATTGGCAGAGGAGTCCGGCCTTAGAATCAGTGGCTTGAGCGACAGCCATGACCAGAAAATCAACGCTGCTCTCGGCATGTATGTTGGGATTATGGACGCGTGGATGAGCGCCCGCAGCAGTGCTTCCGGTACTTGATAAATGTGAAATATCGCTCGTAAACTGAAGCATATAATCCGAGTGCCTATCTTCCGCGAGAAACGTCTGTCGTATGAAACGTCTGAAGAGTAGGATATTGGCCAGCGATCAGTGAAAACCGTGAAGGTATTGCTCTCCACCGAATGGTGGAAGTAGCGGATGTTTGAATAGCCGACCAGAAACGCTCTGTCAGATGTGTTGTAGCGTGATTCTGCGGGTTATAAACGTCGGAAGGAGAGAGCCAAAGATTGCTTTTGCTTCCCAACAGACTGTTGTAACACCGCACGGGTTGGTCGAATGCACCTGATAGCGGTGCGTTTGGACCACGATGATCAAAGACGGCCGAGTCAGCGCCCGCATCCTCGAGCTCAATGAACGTTGTACGTGCAGCCTCTGTGAACTTTACCTCGCATTCACTTCCATAGAGAAGGTCGGTCACCGCTTGCATTGTGTGTACACAGTAGGATTTGAAACGCCTGTACTAGCCGACCAGATCACTAAGATGACGAAGGAATTCGGTTTGGCGCATCTACCGATGGCTTCAGCTTTATTTTTAGATGCGATAATTCCATGCTCTGAATTTCGGTGACTCCTAACTTCTATAGTGCTCCTACCTTGCTCGAACTGGGTGGTGTCATATGCAATGGTATGTTGGGCCGAATGTCCCAGTGAAGCGTTAAGCAGCGTGAAAAGTTCCTCCCATGAAGAATTAGCGGGCGAAACATCATCCAGATAGAGACAGATGAGACTCAAACCTTGTATCACTTCACGACTGGAGCTTTGGAGAGTTCGGGCTGTAATACTTAGCTGGCAATGAGAGAAATTCGAAAGGGTCATAGGGGGTAATAACTGCAGTTTTCTGCATGTCTTTTCTGGCTGCGGAAATCTGGTGATAGATACTAGCCGGAAATGGATTTTCCATATATACACAAGTGGTTAAGTCCTGCGTGTATGAGATGGGGCGGATGTCAGAGACGGTTGCTTCGTTAAGCTCGTGGTGATCACTGCGTCAGTGCCGATCCCCTGACTTCTTATGGGCTATTTATAGAGGTGAGACCGATGGACTGTCGAAAGGGCGTGTCAGACCGAGTTCCGGCACCTGTTCGAATTCTGCCCTAGCGAGTATGACTGTTTTTCTAATAAACCCAGAGCCGGATGGCAGGCTGTGCTGAGAGGTTAGGTCTCTGTGTGTGGGAGTGGTGCGCGGAACCAAGGATCACGGCCGGGTTGTCGTCCGACGAGCGAACTAGGTGTGGGAACGCAGTGAATATGCCCACAAATTACCTATGGTCTCCTGGTCAGACATCTATTGGTGTTATGACCGCATCCGTGGTGTACGCCGAATGTGCTTGGCCTAGTGCTGCAGCTGGATAACAGATTACGTCTTGTGTTGACCATAAGGTCAAAATGCCGGAAAAGATCGATGAGTATTTTGCCGGAGGACGCCGCAGAAATTGTGAAAACCCTACAGCACTTCAACTAAAGACCTAAACTAAGATTTGAAGAACACTGCCTCAAGTGTTTTCGAAGCAGCCGTAGTGAACGCGGATCTGTGAGCTGCGGGAGTTCAGCACCTCGCCCTGACCAACGGAAAAATACTAACCTGCGCTCCGCTGTCTGCCAGGAACTTGATTCTCACGAAACTGGGGCGAAGAGGTGCGGCACCGAGGGCATAGGTCGCCGCTGTGGGCCGGTTTTGAAGTACCTCTGCTTGGTCGGCTGGAAATTGTCTTGCTCGATGCACCTGTAGCGTTTGATCATGAGTGAATGGGTTAGTGATATCAACGGTTTTTGTGCTTCTGTTGTGACGCTTTGTGCCCAGAAGATCAGCTGGACCCACTGATGAATTAACTGCCTGCGTGAGTGTTTCATGATTGTTACGTGTTACTGGAACATTGATGGCCACGGACTCTGCCCTATTCATTCCCTGCTCATTGATTCGGCCCCTCATATTGAAATTCCGAATAGTGACTAAGTGCTTACTCTTTCCACTGGATGCACACTTCTTTCGTATATTTATTCTACATTCACATGCTTAACTGTTCACTGTATATTTCTTTCATCACTATGAACCCTGTTTGTTGATAGATGAAATGTCTCCGTTTCAGATGTACTCCGTCGTAGTTCTCAATAGCCAAGGTGGAGAAGCTTGTGCTGTCATCAGTTCGTCATGGATACACGATGGTATTGCAACTTGGCCGAACGTGTCTGGCCCCTCATTCAGTGAAGGTGTCCGACTTCACTTAGCACCGCCTTCTGGCTCATTGCGATCCCCTGTGACTGTTGTTTTCCAAACGAGTAGGTTTGAGCAATTTTAAATCTTTTTTCAGACGATTATTTAAAAGATAGCCGTTACGTCAAGAAGGCAGAGATAAGAAGACGTATCCAGCCTTGAAGGTATTTCTTGTGTTTATGCTTCAAAATAAGTGGGTGGCAAGCCTCTCAAACGAACGTTGTCGTTGTCATCATCTGACGAATCCGAGGCCCTCTTACGCAGCAGACACACAAGACAACCGCAGTGTGTAACGTCTGCCATGCGTAGTGGTCGAGTGGATTCCAGCCGACTCCCTCAGGACATGTTGCCTGCTCATAATTCCAGACCGTCGTCTACAAAGTCCACTCAGATAACATCCTCAAAACCTCTCACACCACTGCCTTCCCCAGGTGTTATTTGCTCATCCACAGCGGCCTCCCCTTACTTTTACATTTTCAGAACAATGCCTCCGGTTGTACGTTCTACAGAGGTGTGCCCATCGGCGACATCCTCAGAGA
>QNGE01006461.1:0-19934 GCA_008508345.1 Paragonimus westermani
CCATCCGTTTATTTGGGCACGTGCGGGGAATTCAGCCTGATTTGCATGGACCGAGAGAAAGGTCCGAGAGATATGGGCAGTTGAAATCTTAGCTGATTATTTCGTACCGTGGAGGTGAGGCTGATACATAAATCAGTCCATTAACAAGGTCAGTCAAGTCGTCATAAATAAGTGTGTACACGCGAATGTGTACTTGTGTTTAACTTATACGAACGTATATATATGCCAGAATGTGACATCGAGTTTATGGATGATACATACAGAATGTATATATATATATATCTCACAGATGCGTCGGAAAATATATCATTGTTGTTATTATTATATTACGGTGTGTATTATATACGTATCAAAGGTGTAAGTTGTCGTGTGATGTGTGGCATATATGCGCATACAAACACATTTAGACGCCAGTGCATATGCTTATATATATATGCAAGGAAACCCGTTTACAGAGCTATATGCAAACAAACATACGCACTCGTCCATCCGATATGCCGAGAGAGTAACTAATGAAAAAAGATTCCGTGGGACTCATTTGGCTATCGGCAACAGCCGACACGAAACCGTTTGCAAGTAAATGGGCGTAGCCCGTGGAACCGCCTTGAGGGTTGCCCCGAATAAAGCTGTGAGTTATTTCACAAAGCACTGAAAGGCGTTCCTTATTCTCCCGCCTTGTACAGACGAAGATCCTTCCTATTTCTAGTTGTTCATGTTGCAAGGTGCAAGTCGTGGTGGTCCACACACCTCTAAACCGGTAAAACCGGTTGGGGTTCTTCATGGCTGGCACACGAGTGATGGTACCAACCTCAACACTGACCACACTGTACCAGTGTACGTTGTCTTCATCCAAATCCATGGGTTTCTCCATCAAGATACCTTTCTAGTGAACCTTGTATAGGTTCTTAAAAAGTGTTCGGTCGCTTATTTGCACAGCCTCCTTACTTGGGACTGAACAGTGCAACGAAGGATCCGGATGGTTTGACATGAACTCAAATGAAAGCAACAACTCGCCCACGATTATCGACTGCACTCAAACGTCCTAACGTAACGGCTGCACCTTGGAAAACATTCTCAGGTTTCCTCATTGTGTCCAAACCAGAACTCCAAACAGGCACAGGCACACAAGCAACTGAGTTGTCACATTTAGAGATCGATTGTTCTGCTTCGCCAGGCACACTATCTCAACATTCGAAGATTTGCTGGAAAAATGTCCACACAGCACTTTTAACTTGCGTGTCTTGGTTTTCCGCAAGAATTGTGTTGTGGCTACGGAACAACATGGAGCCCTAAGTTTATGTGGGCTCCAACTAGTTTCAAAAGAGAGCCAAGTGTACATGAGGTACTGGTATGCATCGTTACAGACGGACTCCACAGCCTACAGCAAAATATTGAACTGCTCCGTGTGTTAAGCGAAAATCACACTGCGGGCATGCTGGCAAATGTGATTCTTCTGATAAACAACTAGGCACACCAACCGATGGTAACGCCAAGACAACATTCAGTAGATGGAACCAAAACACTACAATGTCACTGTGTGGAAAACGTCACGTATTGCTTCCGATATGCTGCTACACAGTTAACTATGCGGGTTTGGGTAGGAAACATACAAAGCAACACCTCAAGCATGCGTTTGAAGAATATCTTATAACTGGCAGTAGTTCCGCTCGGCAACAGTGCGTAAAAGTGTAACACCAACTCTGGATNATGAAAATGTGAAGACGTCATAATTCAACTGGTGGGTAACATCTTCCGTAATAACACCTCAACACCTGGGGCACAGTTGGAAAGCATTTTCGGGTACGAGCATAACGAATCTTGTCACTCTCCCCTGTAGTACAAATCTGTAATTCCTTACCACTTTTAATGCGTCTCGCAGCCTGACAATTTCCCTGCGATTACCTAATTTTATGTATCTGGTGCGAGGGCTTCCTAGACCGTGTTGACTCATTCTAACCCCATACCTCTTATTCACACACAATTTCATTCCACAAACACTCATATCACAGATATGCAGTTCATCAACAACAGATAAACGTCCACACCTTAAAAACATCCTAGGATTGGCAACCCGAAAGTCGTGTGTGTTAAATCGATTTGACTTTCTGATTTGATTCTGGTCAGTACGATAACGGACGGCCTATGATGTTTCACATTCGTAGTCTGCAGAACTACAATTGGCTATCTTATAAATCGGACGAAGAAACGACCGTTTGGAGGGCGTTGTTCGACGTGCACAGTGTCCTCACCTGTACACCACACTGCCGTACGAGCAGCCTGACCAGAATTCTAATCCTGTGCGTTTCTTTGCAATTGTAGTTTTCTGTGAAGTGTCAATAAAGAAGCTCGTGTGAGGTTTTCGTTGAAATTTGCGCAGCTCATCCCGGTATTCTCCAACCTTCGGGTACTTTACCTCAAATACCTTCCTAAAAGTGCTTTCGTTGTCCATCGCCATGTTGATTTAACTTGCGGAAGTGATTTGCCCGTACTGAACCAAACAAGCACTAGATGATGTCAGGTTCATTGAGATATGATGTTTTCATATGACTTGGAAACATCATTTGTACCAGTTTTCTAAAACTCCAGATCACATTGTTTCAATCGCTGTTTATCTTTTTTTCATGTATAAAAATTTACACCCTTGTGGAATGGGTGGTTCATATGGTGGATGGCTATCAACATCCGGAATGATTGTGAAATTTTCAAGTGGTTGGTGGCTTCTGTTTTAAAACCGACTGAAAGTGACGATGCGTGGCAGCTTTATTGGTTGCTAAGTGTTCTCGGACCTACGAGTTATACGCAATCAGTATGGATAAACCGTCCATGCCGCCTTTCAGATCTGCCGATGTGTACGCGACGTAAACAAAGCCAAAGTTGACTAATTACAGCGCACTGTTTCGCCAACCTCTCTCTCGTAATTTGTGCCATTGCGTTTCCTCAGTTTTTCCGATCAGTGATTAAGTTCCCCTCAGAAACCTCCGCACAGAATGCACATGAAATGTTTCATTAAGGCCAATGAGATTCGATGTGTTTCTGTAACCATGACTATAGCATTTCGACGAACAATTCCACCTGGGTGCTTACAGTTATAGTCGTTCTAGTCGATGAACAGTTGCCTGACTACAGTGACCAATAAAATGTTCACTGTTGCAAGCCCGCTCTGGGTTTTTCAAGTCGTTTTGGTACGTCTGTTAGGCGAGGCGCTACCACTGTCTACGGGATTTGTTGGCGACTGCGTCAGTTTAATGCACTCAAAAAATTCCTTCGAGGACGTTGTAAGACGATGATAGTGGACTTGTGGTCCCTATTTCCTAGTGAATGATGTCAACTGTTAAGTTCGGCTGCCGTGAATTTACGCGTACACTACACGCTTGTCGACTAATTTAGTCTACTGTACTTTGGTACTGTCCACAAAGTCCACAGCGCAACGTTTCGGAAGCTGCTGCGACATAGTAGGTGCTCGCTAGAGTAGACCTTTGGTCGTCGCGCATCTATTGGTCGACTAGGTTGTCGGGCCGCATTGTTTTCTTCTAGTTGCAGTAAGCTTGATTGCATGATGCAAAGAGGGAAATTACGCGTCTCAAGTACCGCGATGATATGGAGTTAGTGATACTTGGAATATTGATGCGACAACTAAGTCTACTGCGAATTAATTAAAACTCAAACTAGTTTATCTGCAGGGTGTGAGAAATCGAAGAAATCGGTAGCTAAGTGAAATTGTTTCATGAGTTCTTACGCACCTGCAGAATAGTGAGGTGATTTTTATCAAATTCGCCATATATTTTCCCAGATACTTCGTTGCCGCCCTCAAAACATGCACGCACGTTCTCATCCTCCAAGAGAAATTAATTACCCCCCTAAATCTGGCGCGGAATTACAAGAAATCAAACCAGAAAACGAATGATTTAGCAAATAGTGGATGGGCGTCTATTACAAACCCTCCGCTTTAAATTAGTACGACTACCAGCATCACCAAATCAGATTAAGAGAAAGTCGAAGGTGACTAGCCGGTGTGCGCATCCATGCTTCTCGTTCAATTCATTGTGCGAGAATAATGATAAGGAGGAGCCAAGATGTTCAGATTACTCTTGGGACATGGTAATCCTGACCCAAGAAACACTATTCTGCTTTCGGAATTCAGATATCTGAAGCCGTTACTGAGATACGTGGTAGCCCAACGGAACAAATGAAAATGGCCAAAATGCGGTGAAATCGAAAAAGAGCTGTAAGGGTAATGGATATTCATGAAAGTTACGCAAACAAAAAATAATGATGTATTCGTTAGGAATGGAACGACTCTCTGACAAGTCAGGGTCCGAAGAATTGACCTGGCCACCGCCCGAGGGAAGTTCAGACCCAGAGCATATGCTCGGACGACAACCGATGAATAGTTCAGAACGCAGCGTGAGGTGGTTAGTGCTGAGCATCCGTAGATCAGCAGACGCGCGGGTCCAGAATATTTCGATGTGCACCTGCTTCACCAACTCAATGAACTGTACGAAATTAGAAGACTGGGAAGGAACGCTGTAAATCCCATGTGTTTTCACCGCCAGTCAAACTCAAATAATTGATGGTGCTGCACTCCAACAAGTGTTCAAGTGAATTTGGCGAAACGGTATGTAAAGATGAGCACGAAAAGTAATTGCAAATTAAATCTATGGAATATGGACACTGAAGATATGGATGGGCGTGACATTCAACTGTTTCTTAGCGCGCTCACGCGAATACAGGATCACTGATTTTTGTAATAAATCTGAGCCAGTTTCTCGTGCAAACTTGCAAAACCCCTGGTGACCTAATGCGCTGCCTAATCGGAACATGTTTTTCTGTTTACAATGGATTTTATCGTTCGCAGTTTGGGACTCAATCGGAATGGGCTTCTAGTCGCATTATTCATTTACCGCTGATCGTGTGAGTATCTGCGTCCGGGTTCAGTAGAATGGGGTCACAACAACTGGCGAGGGGGTCTTTTTCGCCTTCCACATTAAGAGCTTACGACGTCAGCCACTGCGGAAGCGCTGGCAGTCAGGTTACAGCAACAACAGACTCTATTCTCAAAGGCACAACTGAAGCTGGTCGACGCGTTGACACGGACGCCGACTGTGCACGGTCCGGCTTCCGGCACCATTACGCAACCGCGTCCATTGAATACTCAATCTCGGATCTTCACTGATCACGCTCATTTGGACGCGTTTCTCATGGATGCATTGAGAAATTCATCATTATTCTATCAATCCTGTAAGGCTCATTCAGGTACTCGGCATCAAAAACTTGAGAATTTGTTCGAGGTGGAACTGGACGCTGCTGATCATGCCCAACATGTCCCACTGCTTTCACATAGGCTAGGTCTTCAGGAGTTCGAAAGTTATTCGACTCTCATTCTGCTAAAGAACGCTCGCAACCGTTCTCTCTATAATACAATTAATTGTCGCAGACAGATCTTCAAGGGACAGACATCTCTGTCCAACATCCGGTGTCGGTGTTCCCAGCTTCTCCAGAGCATATCTCAAGAGTTTTCACCTGCGCTGTAAACATCACTCCAGAGTGTGAAAATTTCAATTTCTCCTCTATGATCGATAATCAACTTAAGACGCTGATTTTCGTCTGTGGTTGTTTTTATCTCTGTTCAGATTCAACCAGCAATAAGCCTTACGGAAAATAACAACGGTAGAGAGAACACGTGACTCAGTAGGAATGCGTACGGTGTTGTCATATTTACAAGCGGTGGAATCATTTTGAAGTGCGTGGACGAATGAGCCGTTGGTCGTTGAAGTCGTGACAAATCAGAACGGAGAGTAAGTCTTGGTACGAGTGTGGGTCCACATGCGGCCTTGACGCGTATACTACACCACCCCCTGAGATGACACTGCGGACGATCATCTTTGAATGCTGGGGGTTAATCAACCTCAAACGTAATGCTACGATGACCCAATAGTCTTCAAAACCTCCAACGTCTTCGAGTATTCAATCAGTATGCGCCAGCCATCCCCACCCTGACTTATCGCGGCCAGCTAACCGGGAGCAATCTCCGAAGCCTCCAACGCCCTGCTGGCAAAGCGGGGATTGGCATTTTGTGCTCTTGTGTACGTTTAATAATTACACGTGCCAGAAGTGCAACCATCAAGGCCACAAAGACGGCCACTACTACCGAGCTGACAAGCAACTGGTTTCACAGTCCAGGTCGAAGTCCCTTGGCCGACGATTCCGAAAAACAACCCGCCATTTGAGCCCCATTTTCGCTACAATCTTAATCAATTAATTCTCGAGGCGTGAGTGTATCACGTTGACACTCATTGGCGCCGCAGTTTTACTACAAGTTAAGACATGGAACATGATAGTTCGACCTGACATCAGTCCGAATACCCACAGTGCCCGCAATGCCTCAGTGACACCCTGAGAGCATCTGGCGAGCCACCTTGTGAGGTCTCATCAAGCGATGTTCAATTGAAAGATATCTGCTATCTAACGGAGCGATTGAAGCTGTAATTGTTAAGGCTGGACCGGACTGACGCGAAGAACTTGTCACCGACGCCTATCAGCCGGTGGGTTTGCGGATGCCCAATCGACGTGACATCAGTGTTATCGAGTCACACCGCCAGTCCTTCCGGTATCACACAAAAAGTGTACCGAAACCCCTTTGCACTCCTTCAGAAGTGCTTATGACGTTGGACCAAAACGGATGCTATCTTGCACCTTCTTTCAAACGCAAGATTGGTTTTTCGGCCGCAACGTCCAGCATCGTAAGTAGACCTGTTTTTCGGTGGAAAGAAACTCAATAGCCTATATGAAGCTGGCATCCTGAAGCCAGTTACTTATCCCGCTTGGGCCGAACCACGCGTCGTTGTAAAAAGGCCCAATTGAGTGGTGGGAATTTGCGCTGACTTCTCTGCAGACATAAAAGCTTTGGTAGATTCGTACCATTGTCCTCGCCCTCTGCATGGTAAGTTATTGGCAAAAATAAACGATGGCGAGTGTCCCGCCAAGTTCGACATAACGAACGCTTATCCACTGGTGGCGGTTTAATGACTTTTCAAGGAGCCGCACACAATCAACAAACATCGCGGTTTACCGCAATACCAGCGACCCTCATTTGGCGTGAAGACTGCTGCCGCAGTCTTACAACAGATCATGGATGCGATTCGGACCGCTGTTCCCGGTGTAGTGGCCTATGTGAACGACGTCGTTGTGGCCGGGGACGATGGGACAAAACTGACAGCACGCTTGGACCTGGTTCCAGGACGCATGGTCGACTACGGGTTCATTATTCGCCGGAAACGTGCCATTTCTTCGGGCCCACGATGAAGTACCTAGGATTCACCATCAACACTCATGGCAGTAGCCCAGATCCCTACAACATTCGGACTGTTGTCGATGTGCCATCACTGTCTTACGAGACTACCCTGGGTACATTCGTGGATCCCGGCAGTCACCATAGTGCGTCTGTGTCCGACGTGCATCGCGTTCGAGCATTCTTGAATAGACTATTGATAGAGAGTGTCTTATAGAAGTGGTTCACCGGATGCCAGCGCTCATTCGAGAAAGTGATGACAATGCCCAACTCAAGCAAATTATGGAGGTTTTCTGTTCTCACCCTCCAAATCGCGGTTGCATCCGGCGCCTAAAGCCACACGATGGCAGCGGTTCCCTCACACCTCACTACTTACGGGTCAAAATAGAGAGTCGCTCATACCACTATCAACCCTTCATCAGCAGAGAAGAGCTGTGTGTTAATCTTCGATGTCTAGTGGCTCGTCGAGCTACGCTTGACTAGCTTGCAACGTCTGTTGCCCAGCCGAATACAGAATAATCCTGTCTGCAATGCAGCGAGAGTCTATAAATTCCGAGCCTCCTAAGTAGCCGATTCGGATACAAGAAAGGCGGTCGTAGAGACGATTTTCTTATTAGTAAGGTTCTAAGATACGAGAAAACCAGTGCAAACTGAATGGAGGAAAGAAATAAGCCTAGATACTGGGCCCACCAAATATACAGGTCTCCAGACTGGCGGTTCACGTGGATCCGACCAAATGCAACGGTTTCGTGTCGGCGGACCGATCAAGAGCGAACTGGAACCAAGGAACACATAAACAAAGACTCAGTGGTTGGATTTAGTAAAGAGAAAACTCCGCGAGAACAGGTTCCCACAATTAAATATCAAGATTTAATCATACATCAAGATTAGTGTTCGCGCGGGAAATGTTTTGTCACGAATTGTCATGTCAGTCTTTACGGGGAAGGCTTGCACTTTCTACCAAGAAAATTCCGAGTGTAAAAATGAAAAGGACCAACGAGAGGGGGTATAGTTAGATAGAGAGCGTGGTCGCCGGCTTTTTATAAAAAGCATAACAATCTTCCAACACCCAACACAGGCCCCTAATTAAGCACTAGGACAGATCGAGAAGGAAACGCTCACCATTGCTTTCGCAATGAAGCGTCGCCGGAAGATGCTCTCTAGCTGACATTGCATGCAGCTGATCGGGCAAAAACCGCTATTTGCTGTCTTTGGATCAAAAGAGAGCATATCGATCCATATGGTTAACAGCTTTTCATGATGGACGACGACTCTGCTTAACTACGAGATCAATATTGGGTACAAGTCGACAATGAGCTTTGGACAGGCCGATGCTCCCCTCCTCCTGACTGGCTCGCAGGAACCAGTATCGAAAGAGGTTGTTATTGCTGCGGTGCCCTTTGAAACAGAGGTCCATCTAGTGTTCTCAGAAGTCATCTGGAAACTCCCGGTCACGGCCAAGATGGCTGTGGATGCAACTCTGCGTGACCAGAAAGTGCAGCTCGTGATATCCTGCAATCAGAGCCGCTGGCCGGATAGGGGGTTAGCAGGGGATTTGGTGCAGTTTTTCCCGAGATATTCCGTGATTGCAACTCTCAGTGATTGTATACCGTTTGGTGAACGTGTTTCAATCCTGCCAAAACTTCAACCAAAGTGATTCGCCAGCTTCATATTGGGCAACCGGGAATCAACTAAATGAAGGCGTTGACTGGCAGTTGTGTCTGCTGGGTCGGCGCAGCCGGTGCATATGGCTAAATCATGCCACGGCCGGGCTTCCACATATAAAGCCTCCCCAAAGCCTTGCCGGAATCTTAGCCAATTCATGTGGCTCCTTAGTGGAGGACACATTTAGATTTTGCTGGGTCTGTGTGATGTCTGAACTCTTCTGAACTTTTTCTTCAGAGTAGGTGTCCCCGAACATTTCTATATTATGGCGACTGATAGGTGACGAAGACATGAAATAAAGCACTTCAGGTTTTGTCCTCAGACCATCGTTAAGAAGGGTCTAATTAAGCAGCAATTCTTTTCCTATACGGCTACTAACCTTTGGAACTGTCTTCCTTCTGAAGCCGAGATCTGCGCCTCTAGAAATCGTTTTGAAGCGCTGCTAGATTCTCATTCACCTAAAAACCTAATTGTGCAAATAATTGCTCTTGGTATTTCTGTAATCTTCAAGAGCGGTGGCACATTCCGTTGTAAATGGTTGCCCCTCAGATCAACGGACTCCCGCCTGACACCGAGTACAAAAGACCGGTTGGATCCTGGAACCTTGCGTCCCTGACCCAAGCCCGTGTGTCAGTTGTTGAATCGGTGCATTCTGCTTGAGTTATTATTGCCTTGTTCTAGTCGAGTATTTGCGTTCGCTCTCGGTAGAAGTGAGGTCTCAGTCTTACACCGACAGGCCCTAGACATTCGATGCCTTGAGTTCGGGTCTTCCGATTTCAATGTGAGGACCCCATGAACACAACCAACGGCGTAAAAAAGGGTCAAATTATGGACAGTGCTCTGGTGAATCGTGATTTGCTGTATGCTGCCACTCACGCACGGCTGCTACTCGATATCATAAAGGTAACGAATCGAGACGTTTGAAGTTCACCGCGTAAGGCTCAATGATGCAGCGCGAAAGGGACTGATCGATATGGATGGCTTCGTCGATTGCATGTATCTTCTGAGTCATACGGCGTAGTCGTGGTCGAAGCCTAATGACGCATCCATTCCTGGATCAGGAAATCTGTAGGCGCAGACTGTCTGTGATCGATGCTAAATAAGTAGCCATCCAGTTGCACACTGATGGTGTTAGAACTTTCAAGTCGTCGGAACTTCAGTTATGATAGTTAGACACACAAACATTTACACCTAACTACAGAAAATCGGAAGTTACCGGTTGCGGTTTTGATTACCACGAGTAACTGAGGCTACTTCATGACAAACAGCAATATTTCAGTGCAGTTGACTTTGGACATGTTAGAGGAATGGAAATGCGGTACACATTCGATAACGTGCCCTCTAACGGTAATACAATAAACATGGGTTTGCCTCTCTATCGTCCAATGCAAATTGATTATTACAGTTTGCTGAAATTTTACCGGTAAAATCCCTAAATTCCCGGACGATGACGGACGAACACAATGATGCAAAACAACAAGGTTTGAGCTTAACCGGATGCGGTATTTGCTTCCGTCATGCAGCCCCACTGGGACACATGTCACCAGGGGTCATCCAAGATCCATTGCGTGGCATTACGTAGGACGCACTGGCAATCATCCATAGCTACGACGAGGAGAAAACGTTACTTCAGTTTTAATTACTAGCAGGAAACGGTTCAGAAAAAAGTTACTGAGATTGATTTGCTAGAGATTTTTATCTTTCCTGACTGTTTTGAATAATAACGAAGCGCATTTTGCACCCGGCGCACCCCCTTGAGATATTCCACGGTATGAGTGTGCAAATGAACACAGTAAGGACTAACATAGAACGGATGACTGCCAAAATAACGTGATAAGTGAATAAAACGACGTCCTGTTTGCCTTTACCCGTGAAGTCAATGACACGGTTACAAGAAGCTGGTGGGAAAATTTTGGGTCAAAAGGTCCATTCCGCAATGGTGAGTGATTAGTCTGGCGGTCGAATAATGTTCCTTCAGGCGGATTATTTCAGGAATATCAGCGCTCCCAGTGTTGGAGCTGTGCTGCAGTATGTTGCTGAACGGTTAATGGCAAGTGCGGTCGCTGGACAAATTGCCTGTTCCGGTGCACACAAAACGTCTGTATTCAAAGGGACGCAGTTAGAAACCATTTAATAGGTAGGGCCTGCCATATACTTTTACTTCGTCACGTAACTCAATAAATTATACATATTTCTCAAGACATATGTGAGAAGCACACTGGGTTATGCCCGATAACGGAGACAGATTCGTGGGAAGACGGAATACGCAACCACCCCTGCCAATGTGATCAATGAATACTGCTGAGGATGGTTATATAGCGCACGGTACAAACAGCCCATTCAATACGGGTGCGGTCAACACAGTGAAAATATCAACCCGGTAAGCTTGCGGCAACCCGACGGCGTTCCTACTTTTCCAAGTAAAGAGATTGATTATGGACCATGATGAAACAAATGTTTTTGACCTGGATGCGCATTAACCTTCCACATTTTGCACACACTGCACAAAATATGTTACTTCTATTTACCGTACGCATTGTCTTCACTTCAGTGGCATGTTGGGGAAGGCCCCGGCCGAACAACCGTTCAGGTTCAAGAACTGTATGGAGGGTGTGAATATGCGGTAGTTTAACAATCTGAGAAATATTGATCCCCGACGTCCAGTGGTTGCTGGTGCGACGCTTGGTCTACCCGCAACGTCCATCGATAAGCCGGATCTAAGATAGCCGCGTCTGTAATAAACGAGCGCCTATAACTTATGAGTCCGTCGCGCAACCTATTAAGATCCTGGAGGGAAGAGGGTCATATTGGCGGGTTTCTTATTAATAAGGTGTTAATTTTCAATTACTCTAAATTAAACCAACTAGAGAAAAATAAAAACAAACCTCGATAATGAATCTACGAAATAGACAAGTTTCGAGATCAATGGTTCACATAATTACCAGCAAATGCAGCAGTCGCTTAATGGCAATGCGGTCAAGTGCAAATGAAACCAGGATACATGCACACAAAGGTCCGACAGGGAAAAGTAAGGATGGAAGTCTACGCGGAAACAGGTTCTTACAAGTAAGAGATATCAAGATTCAGTTTATACTTCAACATTAACAATAACGGGAGAAGTATTTTATCAGGCGCGTGAATCGAGTGGTCTTGTTGTAACGCGCAACCGAAACCAGCGAGCGTGCACGAATTGAATTTGAGTTGTGTAACGGGTCGCGCTGCTGTGTTGTCGGTGCCGTTTTAGCTTTCGTTTGTGTAAGTCGTGTGCACGACTTACTGGGACTTCGGCTCATGTTTGTTCGTATTACTTCTCTTTTCAGAACTGTTGTTCGAACTCCTACTTCGAAAGAATGCTGTCCCGTGGTGCGTCCACACTGCTCGAAGGTTGGTCCACGAAATCACGGGCATTCAAAGTAGAGTCGGCTGGCCTGCATGTTACAGTGTTGTAACAGTACAGAAACTGTTGCGCGTGCGATTCAAACTTTCCGTCGATGTTCTCTCTCTTGTTATCTATTTCACGTCGCCCACCTACGTGTTGCACGGCGTGTTCTACACGACATGAACGTCTCTAGAACCGTGAGATTCGATTCCCCCTGTACGTACTTGTTTGGAACGGTTAAAAAATGCGTTGTTATTGGGACTTTGATTTCGTGTTGCCATTGGCGTTGTGCGGATCGCCGCCTCGTCTGTGTATCGCCAATACACCGGTTGTGATTGTTCTTTACGTCTTTTCTCTGGTTCTGGATTGCGTCGGGACCGTCTGAGATCGCTGTCCTGTGTATACATTTATCGTCCTGTCAGTGTCAGTCCGCAAGAAAGGCTCGTAATTATTACAAAGAATTCCGATATAGGGGCAACCAATGAGGAGGGAGTAAATATGGTGTGGAACCTGGTCAAGAGCGTTCTATTCACACAAAAATCACCAAACACCTAACACAAGCGGCTACTTCAACAAGAAATACTATTCAATCCGTGGGTGATCCAAGTTTGAACCAGGTTGTCTCGTGTTTTTATTCTTTGTAATCTTCTGCAGAGAAAGGAGTGGTGCTTAGTCACACTAAGGCGGGTACCGTAAAAATTTCGCGACAACTAATCCAACTCAGCGTCCGACTTCCCGTGCGGTTCTGCTTTGACCTCTCTTATTTTCCTGTGCCGTCAACTCTTGCCGGACATTTTCGCTTTTTTTCTGTGGCAGTTTCACAGACGTTATTTACAATATATCACACTCATTCCCATTAGCTGCGGCTATGATATACGGAATTTGTGGCCAAGGGGAAATGCGGTGAGTGTCGTCACGCAACCAGCAAATATGATATCTTGTATAGCGTATGCATACTGGCATTTCACGTACGGTGTTCATTGCTCACGCAGTATGCATTCAACACTTACAAGAAGTTTCCTGAATTAAAGTGGGTACGAAACAGGTACATGAGCCTTATTCAGGTCACATCCAAACGTAATTAAATAAACACGGTCTTGAATAACGATTCTCCCAAGCGGATCTTGAATTGGCCGCGCGTAACCGCTCGGTCTACCAAAAACCCGTGGAACCGCACCTAATAATGTATCTACAGACTCAGCCACAACCTCGGCGGCTACATCTTTCGAAATATTGCAGCACCATCCGCAGGTCAATCTAGTAAACGACGCCCTTCCACTGACAGCCGGAGAGTTTGTCTGGGCTGTCCAAAAGGTCGGTGGGCCTAACGATATACTCGGGAGCCCGCCAAACGTTTTACAAACCAATCTATTGAAGAAGCAAAATTAAGTTAACTAGTGAAGGCGGATTCAGGTGCAGCCCATGCGCAACTTGATACCCGCATCGGAGTTCGTGCAGTCACAAAGAAGCTGGACACTGAAGGTAGGCTCAACAACTGGATACCCAGTTGGATACTCAAATCCCCAATAAAAAGTTGCGGCAAATAGAGGAATATTTGGTGGTATCTCGAGGGAGAACACGGAATCGGATCGTCCATGGCATCATTGAACCCTACTTCAGAGATAGTAGGGCCAGAGCGAGAGCCATCAAGTGTCATCTGGTGAATCCATTCATGTTCGCTGGCATTACCCAATACTTTGCCATAAAGAGAGCAGTCAGGTCAGGTAAATGGAGTGGGCGCACACAAGTTTAAGGATCAGTGGTGGTCGAATTTTTCAATGAAATTCACCGCGATCTACTCCTACTGAAATCTGGGTAAAGCAACAGAAACCATCAACTGCTTCATAGTCGCCTCGGATAGCGTATTGGCGCTCGATGGCCGCCAAGATATGTTACCATCTACAACAGCTATGCAAGGGGGCCATCACAATATTGCAGGTCAATCTGCTATCACAGCAGACCACAGTAAAAATCAGATAAAATCCCTCTCACCGACTCTTGATAAATTCTCAGTCATCTGTGCGGCGAGTACTCCGTTATTGGGGAGGCAATCAGCCAGCCATTACCAGACAAGAGTGAAACAGACAACCTAGGGATGATGTGCCCGACATAACTTAACAAAACGTAGGGGACTTCTTTGCGACCAACACCCGAGGGATCCATCCCAAAAATGAAGATGGATTGGCATCCCGTACACAAACGCACGTCTTATTGGCAATAAGTGGGCTGAGTTGATTGTCGAAGCAGCGGAGTGTGATGTGGTCGTTGTCACTGAAAGGTGATCCAAACAGGAAGTGACGACTGATCATTTTTGCCCTCCATGGATGTCCTATTTTAGACAGAATCGAGAGATGGCAGGCTCGAAGATGGAGCGCTTTTGCTAGTTGTGATCCATTACGCCCATTTTGCTGGTAAGGGCCTCCGCACTACTGATGTATAGCTGGTGCATATCTACTACCGGATACATCACCCCGCACATCGGCACTCTGTGTATACAGAGGCTTCGCTGCTACCGGTGAGAAAGGAAACGCGGTAATTAGTGCCGTAGATGAGATCTTCGGCAAGCAAAGCTCGGTCCTCCTGCTGGGCGATCTGAATATACACAAGGTTGACTGAAACCACGATTTCTGTGAGGAGGGCAGTTTGGGGAAATAGTGCTTGGAGTGCCTCCATAAAATTCTGTTGCAGCAACATGTCCATCAAGCTAGCCGGTTAAGTCCTCGGCAGGAAGACTTGCTGATGGACGTAGTACTTACAGACACCTGCCATAGAAGTCTATGCCCCTCTAGGTAATAGTGATCACGAGGTTCTGAGATTACTGTACTGTATCAAGTGGGAGCGGGTGCCGGAAGAGTGGACAAGAAGCCCTGGAAAGATTAAAATACTTGAACACCTGAAAGAGGCAGCGACATCGCAGCGAGCACCGTCTGGCAACATTGCTTATCTGGAGGGTCACTGGAACTTAATAAATCTGAATATGACCATGCTAACAGAAAAGCACGCGCCTGTGGCGCGTACATGTAGAAGGGATAGACCACCTTGGTGTAGAATTGCCGACCTTAAGACACAGAAGATAAAAGACTGTATGAAGGTAATTTATACTTGCTGGGGGTATGCAAGCAGACTCCATTCCCAGCGCGAGGAATGTCGTGCCTCAGGCATCCGGCAAAAGTATGGGCTGGGGCATAGAGCAGAATCAATTTGTAAGGCCAAATTCAACCCAAAGCTGTTTTACGGATACGTGCACTCGAACCCTGTTGTCTCTAAACACGCTGGCAATCTCACCATGACTGAGGGTGCAAACCTGGTTGACGATCAGAAGAATGCGGACCGCTTGGGCCAGTATTCTGCTGGCATTCATCGACAGAACAACTTTGAAAGCCCACAGCACTGGTAGCCAGACTGACATGAACTGTGATGCAAACTTCACGACCTCAATCGTTTAGGTACAAGCCATTCTTCAACCACTGGACCCATCGAAGTTCTTAGGACCCGACAGTATTCACGCAGCTCTGGTTTTGGTGTCTTTTAGCTGCACTAACTGTTTCGTCACTCAACCAAGGGAGGACTGCTAAACACTGAAAAGTAGTTATTGTGATGGCCGTTCACAAAGGAGACGCAAAAGAGCCACAAACAGCCGCCCCATTAGCCTGACCTGCGTCCCGCTAAAAGTATGCGAGAGAGCCATCGGAGATCGCTTGGCTGGCATTCTGTCTAACAACAAACTCTCAAATACCAACCAACGTGGCTTTGTGAAAAAACTGTTTATGAAAACTTATCTTCCTTCTAAACGGAATAACCAGGAAATGAGATAAGGGGAGCAAGTGGAAGATTGTACCCTCGACTTTTGCAAGGTGTTTTACTCGGTCAACTATCAAATGCTCCTAGAGACGTCCATGTACTACTGTCTAGCGCCAGAATTCATCGAATGGATTACAGATTTCTCATCAGATAGGACATTCAAAATGTTCGTTGGGGTGGGGCGTTTGAACGTTCAGAAGGTTCTTAGCGGGGTATCACAAGACGTTGTGCCGGGGCCTATTTTGTCTTTGATGTATACTAACGGCTTGTTTGATCAAATGAATGCGCCTTGCTACATGTTTGCTGACGATGTAAAGATTGTCGGCAATCCGAATCGATAGGACCTTCAAGCGTACCTGATTAAGTTGACCGCATGGCGAAGGACTGGAACCCTCCAATTAGCTTCCGTAGGGCATTAGTTTCATTAGCCCCGATAGAGCACAGACTCGTCGCTAACTTCCGGGGGCGAACAAGCGTATGTGGATTACCCAGGTGGATGAAGTCAGAGATTTGGGAAATCTTCTCTGTGGCAAATTCAAACCGGAAGTCCAGCGTGCGTTTGTTGCAAAAAGGGCTAGGACGTCCCTCTTTCAACTCAAGAAAGCATTCTATCCCAAGCGCCGTGGCGTATTTATACCGCTATATAAGGCGTTCGTGAGACCGCATCTGAAATGTCGAGCCCATGCATGGTGCCCACATGTCAAAAAAGAAACATAGTGCCTGCGAATGTTATCGTGGTGGTGGTTGAGTGAAAAATATGGACCATGTTACCAGGTTAGGACGTCCCAATCTATTTCCCACGGAACGCAGACGCCTTCGTGGGGACCCAACTGAAACACATAAGGTTCTGCTTGGTTTCACCGATGTCCCACGAGGGACTCTGTTCTGAGGCGGAGGAAGGCCTCACCAAAGATGTCACTCGTTGTCTCCGAGAAACCACGTGCTCAGGCGTCTGCCAGAGCCGAGTTTCCATGAACGGGCTCATTAGCCCATGGAACGGGCTACCTGAAACTGTAGCCCAGGCAACCTCGATTGAATCGTTTAAAGGACAACGGGATCAGGAATAGGAACGCCTATCCCATGGCGCGACATAATCACCGCATTGTTGGGGCAGCTGGTTTCAAGTAGGAATGTAGCCTGCCGTCTGTTTGATTGCGTATTTGCAGGTGGCAGTGAACAGTTGTCTTGCGTTCCCGAATGGGTGTGAATACTCTTGCAAACCAGTAGGTGAATGGATGTCTGCACGCCTATATGCATGCGTCCGCGTACAAAACTGCCCTGTTTGAAACAGGAAGCTAGAATTCAGGTGTCGCCGAGACACGGTAATCAGAACCTGATAGTTCGCCAAGCCGTAACCGAAAAGTTACTCAAGGCGAATTGGTAATACCTATGAGCAGGATTCACGCAAGCACTGACGTCATTTCTCCTCTCCGTTCTTGGCTTCCCTTCACCTTCGTTGTACCCATCAATCTGCGAGTGCTCACATCCACCCTTTCTCTACATTTTCCGCGTTTTTGCCTGAGGATCGATCTCCATACGGGTGCGCGGCATCCGCTCGAGACTGTCATCTGATGTTGTAACCTCCGCCAGTGTTTCAAATATGCTACCCGCAGAAAAAGATACCCCTGTGACCAGGGTGTGGTGATGACAAAATGTTAACCTGGTTTTCTCTGAAGTGACCACTACGCTTCTGTTCGTGTCATCTAGGTGGGCAATCGTAAATGGTGAAATAGGTTAACCAGGTGCCACTCCCACCCGACTCATGTAACCTAGAGTATCTAGGACGGGCAAACTGGACCAGCTAATGTGTAGACGATCACACTTCTAAACACTGCTACAACAGAACAACCAAAAAAATAAAACGAATAAAAGTAGCCCATAGAAAAAAGTATGGCTTGCAAGGCATGGCCAGATAGTTTCTCATGTCCCCCTTGAGAGAGTGCGTATCTTATAAAAGGGTCGCTTTCAGTGAACGCAAAAGTTGCCACATCTTTACCCATACACATGTATTTTTTCCTCCCAAATTTCCGATGTTCATGCGGTAGGACATATTTACCTCCCCCAATTAAATACACCCGACCTCCGGTTGTTCAGCGCCAAACTTGACAGTTGTCTATTAGGTAATACCTAACATGAAAATACTAGGAACATCTATCTCAATGGTGTTAGCCAGTTACGCTGGGCACGAGCAATTTGGGGGCATAAATTGAAACAAGGTGAGCGACTTCATGTGTAAAAGTCTACAAGAACGTAGATTTGCCGTAAAGTTTGGCCTGCAAGGATGTATGCGGTAATATTTGGAATAGACTTAAGCGTTAATGTAGCGACCTGAAGATTTCACTTGCCTGCCTGAGGTGTGATATGTAGAATAGTTATAGAACTCATAGCTGCATACTGTGCCCAGACTGTTGAGGAAGTTCGCATGATGTGTGCTGTCCAAATGTCTGTCTGCATGCCATGTGCCCGTAGCGCGAACCCGGGAAAAACACGTGACACTCTTCTGGTCCACTTGCTCGTCAAAGGCTGTAGCGCATTGTGCACTATTTTCCACTTGGCGTTTTTTATTGTTAGTCATGCCTTTTCACCTTCTTCAACCTCGCATGTACACATGATGTTTGAACGAGGTTAATCGATACACAGAGTAATCATTAATTTAAAATATTGCACTTCCGAGTTCGCGAGTTCTGCTTTCTGTTCGCATTCGGGGTCGGTGGCGTACAAGTCTTTGAAAGAGTTAGAATTCGGCGGAATCCACCGTTTAGTTCGGCAAATTTGTTCATTTATCTGTCGTTGAAATTATCTTGGTTGTGACATCGAGGCCATCTGGGGGACGCACGACAAGTAATATCAGTGGAGAATCCTCATTTGGTGTAGTGGAACACTAAACCAACGTGCCTCCACGAACTGTTGTGAGTTATTTGTTTCCGTTTTCATTGGATTTCGACTTTCTATTCGCAACTGAGTTTTCATATACTGTTTAGATCTACTACATTTATTTGGTGAGCCGCTTATCTTTTCTTCCGAACCGCGTTCCTATTCACCTTTTGTTACCATTAGCAATGCTTGACAACACTGCAGACATTGACATTAAAACCGAGCACAGAGTTGCTTTAAAATTGCCTGAGTACAGCGTCCGAAACCCTCGATTGTGGTTTCATCAGATTGAGGCCGTTTTTACCACCAGGCGGATAACATCAGAGAAAATAAGATTTTAATACGTGGTACAATCAACTCCTTTTGATATCGTAACTGAAGTGGAAGACCTGTAGGAATCAATCCCAGCTGATTTCCCCTATAAAATTTTAAAAGACGCCATCACAAAACGCATTGGGAAGTCAAAAACAAAACTCCTACATGATTTGTTCAATTCGGTCGAGTTGGGTGATCGGTCTCCATCCCAACTGTTATTCGTAATACGCAGACAATCAATCTGCTGTCTAACGCCTGTCGAGAACAGCCCGCTTAAAACGGTTTGTTATATGGCTTACTCACAAGATCATTTAGCACTTGGCCTTTGACACCCAACATTATTTTAATGACGTGTTTACTCATGTATATGCAATGCCCAAATTGATATGAAATGTGCACTCGGCGCTTAATGATAAGTCCAACAGTACGATGACATGTGAGCTTTAGTTGTCACGCACCTTTCATGCGGCCCTCCAAACCGTCGACTCAATTACCCGTTTACCCGAATAAATCTCGAGTGCATAGTAAAATACCACAACAAACAATAGATAGGGTTATATATTCCAGTTATCATAGCAAAAATAATAATATCGAACGAGTTCTTTGTCAAAA
>QNGE01006462.1:13611-31631 GCA_008508345.1 Paragonimus westermani
TCATTGGCTTATTATTGATTCATCGATCCACCCGCTGTAAACTCTGTTCATTGTTAGATGTAATGCACTTTTCATGCTGACTCGGCCAGGATACGCAAGGTTCCTCTCTCATCACTTCAGTTCTCACTTCAGTGTGTAGTGTAGACACAACAGGATTAGCTCGGGCCAGTGGACGAAGAACGTACAGGCTTACAACCGGCCGCAAGGCCAATTACAGACGGCCCCACACTTATGCAAGCAGACAGACACAAGCTTTCATGTCTATCTTGTGTGATTCCTGATACACTGACAGAACAACGTACAGGTGCACTTCACAGGACACAAATAACACGCCTGTAAGATACCACTTTTGGCCGCTATTCGGACTAAGGCGTAGGTGGTGTTGTACACGCTCCAACGCTGCCTCTGTGCACCACACTCGTGCCAGGGCTCACGGTGCGCTCTGATTGGTAGCAACCTCAGCGACCAACGGTTCATCCGTACACGCACTTAAAAATGATGCTGCTGCTCGTGTAGCGTGTACTTATACTGAGTTACATGTTCTCCCCACCGTTGTTATTTTCCGTAAGGCGTACTGCTGACTGAACCTGATTGTAGATACAAGAGTTCGGTATCACTTTGAAGGCCGACATATCTTCCAGCACATCCATTTGGTGCAGCGTTGCTCAAAATCAGACATAAATGTTTATCCACCGTGTCCTCGGGCTAGGTAAAAACTTCGCTACAAATTGAGTCGGATTCTTGAGTAACCGGTTTCTGGTGGATTTCCAAAGAAACCCCATATCCAGTTTCCAAGCGGGTCATATTTTTGATTCAGAAAATGGCAGTGGGGTCTTGCAAACTATCCCATCTGGTGGCATAGCCAACAGGGAATTATCAGGAATCATCCGTACTCACCCATCGCGACTTCCTGCAATTTCACCCCGCCAAATTTTCTCCTTCACACGTGTCTTTCGGTGCCAGTTGCTTTCTGAAACCGAGTCAACTAGAAAATATCGGCGTCCTTGATATCCGCATTTTTTGACAATTTGGTCACAAAGTTGTTACGACAGACACACTTTCAAATCTGCAACTTGTGTGCGGCGTGTCGTAATTGAGAACCAATGAATTTGACATTATTGTCCACTTGATCTCATCCATATTTTGCCGTCGATCCAAGCGCTTGTGATGACTGATGTTGAATCTCGTAAACAAGTTGGAGTGAGAATAGCATTGTCTTCCACAGCGAAACAACGGTTGTTCGACGAAATCCCAGAGAACAGGCGGTTGCACACTGCCAGACCTAAAACATTGGTTAAATTATGTGGAAACAAGTCAGTTGGTCAGTTTTCAAAGCACTAGGAGCGCTCGAATGCACAACTTCAGCTACCGCCTAGGGTGGGTCACCACGGTTTCAACTTCAAAGACATGCGTCTATCAGAAGTGGGACACGTATAAATAACGTCGCTCCTGGCTGCTGCAACGAAGTGAAACGGACGATTGGTGGGCTATAGCACATATCAACCTTGAAAAGGAAGTTCAGTACTAGCTCTCAAGAACGCGCAATCACTGCTGACATAGTGAAAAAGCTTCTGGTGTTGATCATGGTTTCACGGTCAAATGCACCGAATACGCAAATAGCCAGAAAAATGTATGAACCAGAAGTGTGGGGTCCTTCGTAGAGCAGGATCCACTGTCAATCCTAGATGTGCGCTCGAGCATAGCCAGAGAGCCGACGGCTGTGCTCCGTAAACCCCAAAAAAGTGAGGTCACTGTGAAAGACTAGACTATATCCGAAAATGTTCCCATTTTCCAGACGGGCCAAAAACTTCCCAAGAATAACTCACCGCGATATCCGCGTGATTTGCCTTGCATCCAGTTGGATAGCATCCGTCCTAATTCGCAGACTGAGTGAAACGTGAGAACAGCAAATCAGTGGATAGGAAGCAAGAACTCATTCTAATCGTGATTGTGTTAATCATCTTTCAAAACGAAACTGGGACTTGAAGCGGTGAGAGGACGTGCAAAACTCGATGATCCATAGGGGTATACATGTGGGTGCCTTGACCACAGCGACAGACTCATTCGCACCAGGCGGGCCGCTACATAAAAGTCTGACTAACCACAGTCTCTTGGTCCTCCAGCCTGGGGGTTGGGAAAAGGTTGGCACCTTTCTCCGGAAAATGTACCACTTCTGATACACTGTCACTCGCTCGCTGCCTGGCGCCACAGACCTTTGAGCCAAAGGTTTTTGTTGAGAACACTAATCGTTCTCTTGTCTAGGTCTGGGCGTCCTGGCAGTATCTCAGCCCACACACAACCATGGATACCCACAACACCGTTACTTCCATATTGCACCGACCGTCGCGCAGTACAAACCAGGTCGCCCTATTTGCCGCACACAGCAGGGTGGGTAGGCGAAAACATGCTACTGCTTACCCCTCCCCCACTGTCCTATCAAACTTAGCTCTCAGGTCCTTTAACCCATGCAGGTCCCACAACAGATGTAGCTAGCCAGGGTAACACTGTGCCGGTAAGTTCCATCTCTTACCATCTAGCCTCAGGTCTCCATTGTCCCTTGTTTAGACGTAGAATGCGAATTAATGTAGGTGCCTTCAATGTTCGCACCCCAAAACAAATAGGTCAGCAGACCGTTCTCGCACAAACGTTGGATTCTTTGAATGTTGTTGTCTGCTGCATTGCGGAGACTAGAATCCAGGACAGTAGTCACCGTCCTGAACTAACAGCACGTGCACTGTCCACTCGATACTGGTTATACATATCGAGTGACTCCACGGCTGCCGCTGCGGATCAAACTAGAGTAGTTATAGTCCTCAGCGCAACTGCCGCAGCCGCATTAGTAGATCGGATTCTTATTAACAGCAGATTTTGCACCGTCTGCTTGGTAGATTCTGTTAAGGCCAGCTCTGGACGTCGGCGTCGAGGACGCGTTTTATTCGGACCTGGCCACTCTCCTTCGGTCGATACGTGGTTCTGATATAGCCATTCTGGCCGGAGTTATGAACGTCCAGATTGGCGAACTTGGTGAGGCAGAGTGTCCTAGGTGGCAGGTTTGGGATAGCACCACATCGGTCGGATAATGGCGGACAACCGTTACGGCTGTATGCTGAGCATAAACTATTTTTAGCCAGCACTTGCTTTAGGCTTCGTGCGCGTCATCGTTATACTTGGTACATACCTTCTCTGAATCAGGCCTGGTCTCAGATAGATCATACAGCTGTTAGCTATAGGTCGCGCGGTTCGATTCATGACTGTTGTTCTTATTGGAGCACATACTTGGATTCAGATCACACGTTTGCACGCTGTTGTTTTGCCCTTACTTCCGCTGGATAACGACGCCACTGACAGCAACGACTGGCTGAAGAGAAACTGGGTATACCGTCGGTAGAGCACAGGTACTAAACCAGCTTAGAAGGCAAGTTTGGCAGTTCTCACCCCGAAGTTCCTCATAACTGTTGAGCCGAGATCTCACAGGTTATTCATGACGCGGGTGCAGTAGCATGCGACGCGGGGGTACATGGGTTGAAAGAACATTAGATCTCGGAGAAATCCCTGGAGTTGTTAAATTGTAGATGCAACCTTCCAATTGGGCGCTTACAAGGTGCGTTTAGGGGAGTTATCCGTAGGAAACTGAAGTGTAGCCTGATGGTTGACCATTAGAGTTGGTCAATGGATAACGTGACCACATAACATGACCATTTTACGTTCTTCTGCTTATCACGTATTTTCGCATTCCATTCTCGATTCTACGATAAATTCTGATGCGAGACAACATTCCACAACGTCCGGTAAATCAAAATCCTTTACTGGTTGGGCAATTCGTGAGATTACGTCGATTTGAGGAAATTACAGAATCCATTCCAGAAGCTCGTCCACTTCTCCGGAAAAATTGGTACTCGCCTATCTTCCCTCATCTTCCCAAAAGTTTCCATATATTTTTCTGAGGCCATTCATATCGACTAATGGCGAAATTCTTCGACTATTCATTTTCTCCATCCTGAGAAATCTCTTTTCTGGCATGACCTTGAACATAAGGCCAACGTTAGCCTTGTGAAGCAACAATTGATGTAACAACTTAACATTTTTTATCGAATATTGAAAATCTTGAGAGCTATTGTTTCAGAGGCAAGTGAGCCATCTGCCTCTTCATAAACTAGAGTTTTCCTTTATTATTTTGTCCGTTTTATTACTCTATTTCCATAATTGGTGTTTGTACAATTAACAATTATGTGTACGTTATGTAGTTCACGTTAAAATGTGTGTACTGATCACGCCTATCTGAGCGTGTTTCCCACAAATGGGTTGAGAAATATACCATTACTCTTATCATTATTATTATTATTTATTGAACATCGGCAGACTGTTCAAGCTTATCCGTGGTACAGGTCCAAGTCGGTCATCTGCCAGTGAAACTGTCTATTAGGTAGATGGTACACGCATTCATAACAAGTCCAGAATGTACCTGACAGAAAACCCAAAACCGGATCAATTACAACAGAGTACTGAGCAAAATGTTGGGTCATCTCTGAAACTAAGAGGATTATCATCGTATAAAGCAACAAAGTTCACAAGCTGAACGACACCCAAACCAAAGATTCGCGGTGGATCTCCTCCCACAACGCGGAAAAATAATAAACATTTGTTTTGCCATTCTTTGGATTTTTGCTCGGCATGCCTGCTTTCCCAAACACGCGTTTTCGATTCACTCCACGCTCACAGTTGCGTATTGGACTGCTCCACGACTGACGTTTGAAGATATCCTTCCGGTAAAACGCTGATATGTGTTTCCGGATCAAACTAATATCACCATCGTTTGTTCTCAATAAGAAGTTCGGCGAAAATCATTCTAGCTGCAATTGCATCTTGAATGCTACCCAAAACTTGCTGGACCTCTACCTCCTCACTGATCACTTTGGCGAATGATTACTTGCACCGCTTGAAGGTATGGTTCTGTTTCCGACACTTCGTGTAACTTTCTTTAAACGTCGGACATTTCTCTTCGATGTTCACTGCAATGCAAACAGGAGCGTGCTGTGGGCTTGGCTCGTGCTCAGCCGATCGCGTTGAGCTCCTTTCCATTTTTGCTGCTAATGCTCTTGACTCTCTGTTCCTTAGCCGCTTCGCTGTTACAAATTTCAGTACACTGAGCAAATGTTGACCGTCTCGCTCTTAACAGTCTTTTGGTCATACAGATTCTCAAGCACCAAGAACCATTCGACCGTGCACTTGCAAAAATTGCAAGTCCTAGCTAGCACCTTTAGTGCCGTCATTCACCGGCTGGTAGGTTCGTCTTGATGAAAGTTGCTGTGAAAGGGAAGGAAACGTCCAAAGGTTTCGTTTGTCTGCCACCGAATATTTTGAGTATACTAATCACCGTACCAAAAACTTTCTTATCTCCGTCGTCAACAGAACTCAAATTCGTCGGGATCTGTCCGCTTCCGCCACCAACGCAATACCGGAACATCGAAAATTGATATTCTTTCGTTCGTTGAAACAAATTGCTCCACAATGGTGAACCATCAAACTCCCGTCTCCACATCTACCATGTCTGTGGCAATCGGTTGCTCTTCGTCACACCCAAATGCTCCGAAAGAACAATTGGAGAAACACTTGCTGGTCTTTCTCGAAGGCTGCATGCAGGCTTCTCTTTGACCTCAAATACCATGCCGCGTACTGAGCTGTCTGATCAAGGAAAATCAGAGTAGGAATGAGAGCGGTGATACACCCTGTTTTCAACGACTGCCTTTCAGGTCAACAGAAGACCGCCGAACGTAAAAACGAACGATCTGACTGGATCCGGGTATTGCGAGCTAAGCTTCGAAACCATGTGCAAACTGCCGAGCAGCGCTGGGCATTCTCAATTTGCTGGAGAAACAGCACCCATTTGCAAAGGAACAACAGTATTTACGATCGATCTCAAGCGACAGGCGCCCTCACGTTTTGATCGGCCAGTTTAATGCTGTGTTGTTCCACGATCTTTTATCTCGCAGCTCGGCTGTCCGAAACAGACAGGCATATCTGGGTAATTGAGCTCACGACAGTATATTTTTTATCCGTCACAACGGTCAGACCAAGGCACGCCGAGAGGGCGACCAAAACTATTAGTACACAGAACGGAACGTTAGCCAAAACGCCATAGCCACGGTTACAGAAATATATATCGAATCAGAATCACATTACCGGAATATTTCTTGAGCACTTCCCAGGAGGATTTTCAAAGTCTCGAACGTCGATCGGAGAAAGCTAAAGTTATTTCAGTGTAAGACAACAGTTGTCGACGCAACTAGGCAATTCTGAGCAAAATGATGTGATTAGAACGCAATAGCGCAAACCTCAGGTGGAGAATAGCTGGAGCAACCTCCTGTAACCCGTTCGTTTTGGACGCGGGAGCGTCAGGCAAGCATTGATATTATTGGAAAGACAGCGGTTTCAGATATATGTACTAAGGTCCCAGGATGCGGGCCAAAAATACCAGCATCCAGTCAGTTTATCCGTCTCGAAGTCCGGCAGTTTTCTGTTGACCTGAAAGGCAGTCATTGGAAACGGGGTGTAGCCCTGCTCCTGTGGGTTATAGGGAGTACCAAGAACAGAGTAAAATAATAATCTAGCAGAACAGGATAAATTACCGTTCTAACGGTTTATCAAGTAGGTGAGATTCCAATAATACTTTGAGACGGTCCTTAGAGGAGCAGCTAACAAGCTCTTTTGGTAGGTCGTTCCAGCAGTTGATAACCCTATAAGAGAAGAACTCTTGTCTTAGAAAGGTCCGAAGTCGAAGTTTATAGAGCTTCTTGTCATGACCACTCCGACTGTTACCACTTACTAGGGTGACGAGTTGTTGCACGAGTTCTTTTTTCAAAGAGAAAGTGTGTAAGAATTAAGTCGCCGCGGACCCCACGAAACTCAAGTGGATAATGATCAAGAATTTCCAGGCGAGACCTGTAGGGGAGATGCCGTGAACCAGTGACCATTTTGGTGGCTACTCGCTGGACGCGTTCAATGGCGAGTAAGTCCTTCTTCAAACCGGTGTAGACGACTTGATTGGCATACTCGAGCAGTGATCTTATGTAGACTCCGTAAAGTGTGTGAAAGGCGTTCCGGTCTATGTGGGGGAAGGTTCTATTGATCATCTCAAGAGTGATGAGACCCCTTTTGGCGGCCAGCTGGTGATGGTAAGAGAAAGACAAACCAGACGACAGCCAGATCTCTAGGTTTTCTTTGAAGTCTACTTTCGTGATATCTACTACACTTTGTGCACCATGTATCACGAATAGGTTCTCGGGATCTCCACCGAGTGACATGTACGCACACTTACTGTCGTTTAGAGAGAGAGACTCCAATCATCTGACCAGCACTTAGTACGATCAAGGTCAAATCTGCAATGCATTGGGGTCACAGGCATTCCAGATTTTCAAGTCGTCGTTATAAAGGAGGGCGTTGCTGGAGATCAACTCGGGAAGATCATTGATGTAAATGAGAAACAACAATGGACCAAGTACCGATCCATGAGGGACTGCCACAGAGACTGGAGATGGAGACGAAAGGCGCGAACCGGTTTTCACTCCGAAAGTCCTGTTACCAAGAGAGGAGGTTATCCAGCGGAGATTCTCTCCTTGAATTCCATGAGCTGCTAGTTTATGCACCAGAGGACCGTGTGGGGCACGGTCGAAGGCTTTGGCAAAGTCGAGGAAGGTAGCATTCGAAATGTAACAATTGTCTTCGGCTCCCGTTGGGCTATCCATGAAAATTAACATGACCGATCGGGAAGAAAGCCATTTTGAGTCGAAGAAAAAGGGTTATTGGAGAAGAAATGCTTAAAGGTGGCGCGTTTCAACAGCTGTTCAATTATCTTGCGTGGGATGCTGGTACGGCCGATCGGCCGTTAACTCGCAGGGGAGTGACGATCGCCTGTTTTAAATATAGATGTGACGGTGACAACTTCCTACGCGTCCGGAAGAGCGCCTGTCCAAAGTGTCTGCTTAAACGGATTGAGGAGAAGCGCCGTCAAACCAAGGGCTGCCTCGTTGAAGATCCGGGGATGGATCTTGTCTGGTCCCATGGCACTATAAGGATTGATCTCAAGCAAGAAGTCCTGAACATCGAACAGAGAAAAGTCAGCTGTCAGGAGTGGGTGTTGGAAAGGTCCTCGTGTGAGAACTGGATGCCAGTTTGGCAGGTCCACATTGTAGACGGATGAGTAGTATTCTCTGAACATCTCGGCAACCACTTGGGGGTTGGAGGAGGTTTCCCCGTCAGGAAGCCGCAGAGAAAGCGCTGAGGGCTTAGTTTTTCTCTGACGACGTATATACTTGAAAAGAAAATTCTTATTCTCGTGAGCTACCTGGGTGTGTTGCCGGATTTCCCGCTTGCACCTGTTTCGTTCAGAGCAAAAGGCCTTTAGATCCTCTGGCCTACCCGTTAGCCTCTGCTTAGAGAATAGGCGGGAACGTACTTCAAGAAGGCGGCGTATGTTCCGCGGAAGCGGTGCACGAGAGGAGAACTTCCATAGTTTTTGAGGAACAAATGCCTCATTGGCTTCGTGAATGGCAGCTTTAAAAGATAGGTAGTTCAAGTTCACTGAGTCGGATGTGAGGCTGAGTGTGCTTAAGAGCGTCCTTAGTGCGTTAAACTCAGCTTTCTGGAAGTTTCGGAAGGAAGTCTGTTACAGCGTTTTCGAGCCGGTAACGGATAAAGTCAAAGTTTAGTAGCATGTGGTCACTATGCCCTAGCGGTGGTTTGATGACCACCCACTATGCCGGGTGAGCCTCTTTCGTAAGGACCGCATCGGCCAGGGAGGGTGTCTGTCCTGGACGGTGCCTCGTAGGTTGATTGATATGCTGTGTCCAGGCTTTCTCATGGATCAACATTGCCAAGGGTTTCTAGAACCTGCAGTCACAGTCCTCTTGATAAGCCACCATAGAGTTGAGTTTGAGTGCGTTGAAGTTACCCATAATAAGAAGATGGGAGAAATGTTGGGTAGACGTGAGTCTGTCTAGAGTAGCAAGAATAGCCTCGTCGTCGGATGCACCGCATGACGGCGAACAGTACATAACACCGGTAAGAAGCGTGTCACGTTTGCGAAGTTGGAGTTCGATCCAGAGCCTGTCGCATTTCTCTGGGAAGGTAAATTCCCCTACGATAGCTGGCACCGGGAGCTTCTGGCTCAGGAAAACGGCGTGGCCTCCCATGCGTTCACGGGGGGAGTCCGTCCGGTACAAAGAGTAACCAGGGACATGCAGTTCATTATCACTTATATCCGCAGTAAACCGGGTCTATGTTAAATGGCTAGTGTCGTGGACCAGCTGTCTGATTTCTGGTAGTTTGTTCAGAAGGCTCCGGCATTTGTTGTACACGCTTTCGAATGAAAAGACACAGAACTGCCCGAGAAATTTTCTGAGAATCACCCCATTTGTGAAGGGGATTCTTGAATGGCGATATGGTCCAGTGATACCTTCTTGAGTGCGCTCTTCTTTTCACCAGAGGCTGAGCATTCACCGAATCAACGATAGATACACGGGTTTCAGGCAGTCGACGAAGATTTCCGGATTTACTCGGTTTTCCTTGCTCAGTGCCAGTTGGCGTCTGTTGATTTGGGTTTTAATCACTGAAAACAAGGAGTATCATCGCTCGTAGGTATATCAGTGAATACCAAGAACAAAATAAGGTCACTCGCGTGATGGAATTTGCGATAAACCACAACCAGTCGAAGCTTCATACGAGCTCTAGAAGTGCTGCTGACAACCTCCGAAGGAAAACTGTTTCAATGGTTAATAGTCTCAAATGAAAAGAATTGCTGCCCAAGATAGGTCCCGGGACGAAGCTTCTTGTTATGTCCACGCCAGCCGTCGTCATTCACTACTATTCTATTCAAAAGAAGTGTGCGGGTGTTAAATCACTGCGGAGTCTTTGAAATTCAAGGAGATAAAAATAAAGAACTTCAAGTCAAACTCGTATTGACACTGCTAAGGCCCGCGTTCAGCTTCGTAACCGCGCGCTGAACCTAGTGGACTTATTGGGAGACTCCAACCGTCCGATCAGCGCTTAATCGCATCGAGGTCAGCCTGCAGTGCACCGGAACCAGTGGCATTCTAGATTCTCATGTCATCTGCGTATATTTTTCGGACGGTCGTTGATGTAATTGAGGAATAACAAAGGACCTATCACTGACCCTTGGGGACATCCCGCAGAAATGAATACGAGAAACGAAAGGTTTGATGCGGTTTTAACTGTGAGAGTTCTGTTAGCAGGAAAAGAGGTAATCCATTGAGGAACCTCTCCTTGAATACCACAGGCTTCAAGTTTGTGCTTCAGGGGGCTGTATGAGACACGGTCAACATCCCTGGCGAAAGCAAAGCAAGTGACATTTGAGTTGGGGCCATTGTTTTTGGCCTTCGTCAAACTGTCGAGTAAAATAAGCATGTTTGTTATGCATGACCCGTTAGGAAAGAAGCCACGCTCAGTGTAGGAGGAAAGATCATTTGATACGAAGTTATTGAGTACGCTTTGACAGGTGCTTTGTTATTTCCCACGGAATGCTGGTAACGCTGATTGACTGATGGCTAGCCAGAGGGCGCCAGTCGCCCGCTTTAAATACGGGTGTGACCGTTGCCTCTTTTCACGCACTGAGGGGAACGCCAGTTAGCAACGTCTGTTTGACTGGCTTATAAAATGGTTCAGCCAGACTAACAGCTGCTTCCTTGAGTATTCTGGAAGGGATCATGTCAGGACTCACTGCACTGTATGTATTAACCTTGAGTAAAAGGTCTTCAACATCTAGCACATGAACAACAGCAATCACAAGTGGTTGCCTGAGCTTCTGCAGCGGTAGGACAGGATACCAGCTCGAGGATGCGCTGATTGTTACTCCCTGAATAACTCGGCCGCAACAAGGGAGATACATGAGGTCTCCCCGATGGGCAGTCGTAAGGAAAGAGCTGAAGGTTTGTTCTTTCTAAGTCGTCGCACTTGCTCAAATATGATTTTGTTCCCGCGCGCTCTGAGGAGGATCTTCTCTTGTACGAGTTTGGTGTGTTCTTGGATTTTCCGCCTACACCTGATTCGGACAATGTGGAACGCACTCAGGTCCTCTGACTTTCCTATAAGATTACGCTTCGCGAATAATTGGGAACGGTTGTCTAGAGGACGACGTATCCTGCGTGGAAAGGATGGACGATGAGAAAAAACGCACAGTTTGCGCGGTATAAATAAGTCGTCTGCTTTATGAATTGCGCTTCGAAACGTGTGGTAGTTCTGGTCCACGGAGTCCAAGTCAAGAAGAAGTGAACCTAGGTAGGTTCTCAGGCCGTTAACCTCTGCCTGATTAAAGTTTCGAGCTGTGGACCTTTTTGCCGGTTGTTGTAACCAGCAACAGATAAGATCAAAGGCTAACAGAGAGCAGTCACTGTGTCCAAGTGGCGGCTTGATGATCACTCTGTCTACCAGGTGGCTCTCATTAGTGATAACTGAGTCGAGCAGAGAGGGAATCTGACCAAAACGGTGCCGCGTCGGGGTGGTGACGTGCTGTGACCACGCCTTCCGACGTATCAGCGTTGATAAGGCAGTCGAGAACCCGCTTTCACAGTCCTGGTGAGAAACTGATGCCCAGTTTTCTTGGGTGCATTAAAGTCACCCATAATAAGCATGTGAGTAAAGCGTTGTAGGCCTAGTAAGTTTTCCAGGCTTACCAGAAGGGTGTCGTCGTCGGAGACGCCTGATGAGGAAGAATGATAAATAACCCCTACTAGGAGTGAATCTTGGCCACGCAGTGGTAGTCAAAGCCACAAAGTTTCGTTTTCATAAGAGTACTGGAAGCCACCAATAACCGTGGGTGTCGGGAGACACTGCTGGGAAAAAATCGTAGAACCCCCATTCTCCCTCGGGTAGAATCAATCCGGTAAACTGAATATCCCGGGACACTCAGTTCACTGTCGCTGATATCACCTGCAAACCAGGTCTGCGTGAAGGCGAACAAGTGGTGTTGGGTGTCATGAGTTAATTGTCTGATTTCCGGTAATTTGTTGAACAGACTCAGACAGTTCGTATACATGCATCTGAAAGCTACTTCCTCGCTGGGTATCGCGAGCAAATAGAAAGGATGGTGTGAGGAAGAATTTGGGAAAGAAGGCCTAGAATTGAGGAGGGTGGTGGAGCTGCACTCGGTCTGTTCTGCCGAGTTGTTCTGACGGCCTTACTTCGAGGCTTTTGGCGCGAAATCACCACCCGTTCGTAGGTCACAGACCCTACAGAGGGTTTTGCATGCAATATTGACGACGCGACTCGCGGCACCTGCGCTTTTTTGAAATCTGCTGCTTGGAAGGGTGCTTGGATGATTTCACCCGGAGAAAATTTGACTTCCCTGTTTGTTTGGTGCGGGCTGAAATTAAAGTCAATGCGCGATGTGCTGTGGATATGAAGGGAGAAAAAATTATACGTGCAGGCCAAATTAATGATATTTGGGTGGCGGGAGGCGGCCATAACAGGTGCATGAAGCTACGAATTTTTGGGAGGGAAAGAAATCAGCAGGGATACTTGGTGGTTACTGGGTGGTGATTTCTGAAGAAGGAAAATGCGCGGTTTTGGTAAAAACATTCGCGTGAGAGTGTTTACAAAATTAACATGGCTCGAACCCTCACCTCGTATCCGATTGGCTACTAACGCTCGCGTGATACATCGCGATTATGAACGGTTCAATTCTAACTCGTCCACTGATTCAATATCCTCTGTGTACGCTTCTGATCAGATTGCATACATACTAGTGTGTGTTCGTTAACCCTGACGTGCTTTCTGATTTACGATACAACATATGGCGTCGCCCGCAAAGTTAACTTCCATGGATGCACCTGCAACATTTTGGGTGGATCCAGTAGCATTTCCGACGCCGAATTGATGGATTGCATGAGGACAGACATTCACGGATTACTTAGATTTGCCCAACGTGTTAAATCTATCACTGGGCTTGACAGTGTCAACTGAATCAAAATATTTGCGCAATCACTTAGGATCTAAAGGGCACAAAGAGATTGACATCCATTCTCTGCGCCATAAACTACCATGGAGAGGGCTTCAGTGATCAAACGTTCGAAGCCATCAGCTGCCTTCCAACCTCTTGGCAAATGTTTCCGGTGTGGATCAACAGCACATCGAGCGAATAATCTGGAGTGTCCAGCAAGAACTGACAAGTGTTCGAGTTGTTTTAAGGTTGGTCATTTTGCAAAAGTCTACCGTACGCGCTCAATATATGCACTAAAGGGAGTTGTTGTTACTGTTCCGAAAGAACATCCTACCGCAGAAACATTTATGCCTTAAATTTGAATGAAAATGCTGCTGGTTTCGTGTCTGTTAAAGAACCACGATTACCATGTTTAGATGTTCGCACTATCTATTTTCTATTCTCGGCAATGAGATTGCCTCTTGAAATGGAATCAGTTTCTGCATCTCCAGCAGCTGCAATCTCCTATTCATGTTATGAGCGCCATTTCAAACCTGTGCACCCAACGGTCTATATATGTGACGGCCACTCCAATACACCCATAGAAACGGAAGGATTTATATAACTCCAACTGTGTGTTGAATCTTCTCCATCTGCTTCTGTTGCTGTGTATGTATGCAACACTCAGAAAATCATTGTCAGGTCGTGACGCAATGGTTGCTCTGAACCTAGTACCATCTATTGAACGTATGACAATAGCTTCTGTTGACGTGCCATTATTGCATCGTAAATAACCACAATTAATTGCCGATTCACTTGGTCGTGCAGTCAACGTCACCCAACAAATTCGTTTAAAGTCGGATGCCAGACCGTCTTCCATATTACAGCCGCGACCGATCACCGTTGCAAAACGGGAAGCGGTTTCTCCGATGTTAATCTGATGCTTCAAAATAACATTGTAGGGCTAATGTCATGTTCAGCTTGGGCAAATCCAATAGTTGCGGTTTTCAAAGAAGACGGCGGCATTCGATTGCGTACAGATCTTTCATCACTCAACAAACAAATTGTGGTTGAAAAATTCACTTTGCCTAGTCAAGAGGAACTGTTAATTAAACTTGCTGGAGCAAAAGATTCTCAAAATTGACCATCAAAACTGCGCTCTTTCACATGTCAATAACGGCCAACTCCATATCTCTCACTGCTTTACTCACTACAGAAGATCCATTTCAGTGCAAAATTCTGCCAATAGGTTTGACTTCGGATACATTATTATCCTCGCTTTGCTTGCTGATTCACTGCACATTAACATGTCGCTGGCGCCAGTCGTTGGAACAACTATGCGGACGATTCCTTCGCCTTCTACAGCAGGCATGGTTGTCTTATCGTATACGTCGAGAGTAGGAACTACGACCATTTTCTCCGTCTGTAGCTTCTGGTCTGCCATGATTCGTGGCTCATTCTTAGTCCGCCTCTCGCGGCCTGCCATATTTTCTTGGAATGGATCGAAAGATACGCCTTTCAGATGGGGCGTTGGCGGATTCAAAGCCTCTGATTTTCTCACCACTCCCTCGGGGCTGAGCATGGTTACAAGGTTACCAAATGGAAAAAGGACTTTTTGGTTGTCTTGGCCAGCAACCCACGCGCAACTACCAGGTTAGTGGCATCCGAGAAGAAGGAAATCCCTAGGACTGTTTTAGCTAGCTCAGTTGAAGGAGAGGTTGTAGGGACACGGCTCAACAAAACAAATGTTTTTCTGAGAGATTTTTCCTTCATTTTCACTGCCGCCTTCCCCATATGTGCGGCTTACCGGGCAACTGCTTTCTTGGTGATTACAACACCAGAGAGAGCAAGGGCTACATACTTATTCAGAGAATGTAGTTCCAGCATCATTTCAGACAGAGTGCGCTGGCACTTCTCCATCTTACTCCCCATCAAAGAAATGGAAAGAGATACAGATCTAAGAGCCTCGCATTTACAGTCGCAGTTTTCCTGCAATACTCCAATTGAGGTGGTACGTGTTAGACCAGTCAGCGGCAGTGCGGTCATTTGGCATTTGTCAAACCTGCAACTCATGCAGGTATAAATGAGAGATGAAGGAGCTAGCTGTTTTTGTTGTTGTTCGTTGATGCCAGTGCACTTGAAATGATACCACCTCTGACACTGGTGGCATTACATGCCGATTTGTACGGACATTTTACACACTTACCAGCAAGCAGACGCTTGCTGCTACAGACGGTGTGTGCTGATTCCTAGCACTGCTATGTCTGACGCAGATCACTGTCGACAGGGATGAGTATTACGCAATATACAACAGTTAGTTTTCAGCGAATCACAAAACAAAAACGACACGATGAAGCGTGAAAAAATGGAATATTATGTAGCGCAAATAATTCAATACGTGAAGAATTGTTATGTTATTTGCTAACGAATAACAGTAGTCTTATGCAGTTTTTGAAGCACAGAGCACCAGCTGGACAGAAATATGAATAGACAGAAACAGCGAGATTATTCAAGCCAAATTTCGAGTTACCCGCGCAACGGAGCATAGAAGCTTTGCTTGTCCTTTGCCCACATTCAGTGCGCGCAAACTGAAGGGTCGAGAAAGAATAGCTGTCTTTCCATCTGCATCAAAGCACCAATTTCATTCGGTTTATCAATAAGTTTTACCAATATTTTCAACCAGTCAGGGAAATACTTACAGTCGAAGAACACCCTGGTGCATAGGGGGGAGCGACTGTCACATCCGCATTTGAAACGGGCGACCGACGCTCTCCGGCTAGCTATCGGTTAATCAGCCTCACTAGTAATCCGTGCAAGTCAATGAAGCGCCTAGTAAAGCGTGCCATCCTCAATCACTTAGTGTCAGACCACTTTCCTCACCAACCCAGCGTGGCTTCCTTCCTTACCGGTCGTGCATGAGAAGCATGCTTATTTTCATGAATTGTCTGACGGAGACCAAAGTCAATGTCCTCACTTCAGAAGCTGTCTTTTTTGATTCCATCAAGGCTTTTATCCGTGTCTCACACAGCCCTCTGAAACACAAACTGGAAGCCTACGGTATCCAAGGTGTAACGACCGCTCAAAACGGCTTAACATTTGTTGGTATTTTGTTTTGAAATTTGACGCTTACGATTCCAGAAGGTCCACGATTGGGTTTCCAACAACATCGGTTTGTAATAACTCCCATCCAGGATGCTCCTGAAACCACGCGTGTTTGACTCTATCACAAAGTTTCACTCCAGATACGGTGAGTTACCCAAATAGCAGCACTTCAGGAGACAACGAACAGCGAAATACTATGTTTATTGCCACGACCGGGAAAAATCAATTGTACACCCAGCAGACGTCCTGCATGTAGCGCGCGAAACGGAAAAGTGAGGAAATTCCAATTAGCAGAAATAGAACATACCATTGTGCTAAGCAAACGTGCCCCGATGGGAAGTGTTAAATTTCACAACAACATACCAAAAAGTTAAGCCGTTCTAAGAGGTCGCCACAAAGGAGAGGTTCCTCGGTGGGTGTGCGTTTGTTCTCGTACACGATAAACTGGAAAACCCCGATGGAACGGATGTGGTTTGAGGTTTTAGTAAAATGGTACAGGCGAGATTGCGAAGTTAGATCTAAAAGTCATCGTGTATCCTCATATCTCATAACATCGGACGTAATAGTGTTTAAATGGTCCATTATCGGTAAATCACTTCCGTACGTTGAATCAACACGGCGGGGAACGATGAGACCACCTTTAGAAGGATATTCATACTGAATTACCAAAGGTTTGAAGAGTACGTTGACTTGTCAGATTTAGACAGGAGAATTTTACGAGCGTTTCCATCAACACTTCGCAACCAGCTGCAAGCGCTAAGAAGCACAGAGAAATAGACCTGTCGCCAAGCTGCCCGCATGGAAATGCGGTGTACAACTGCGTATACTGTACACGGCAAACGATGCTTTCAAAACGTTTATGTTTATTCAATCAATTGTTACGATGAATTGTAATTTTGCAGATTACAGACGTCAAGACTCCAGGGTCATCCATTTTCGCATCGATAGATATCAGATCGAGAAGGCAAACCTCGTGCGCTCACACGACTTTCAGGTTGGTAAGCCGAATATTTATCCTAGGAATAGACGCCTGGCTGTTGATGCTGAACTGCATGTATGTGGGATGATGAGCCATTTTGTGAGTGCTCGTGAAATAAGGATGTATGTGAACAGGAAGCGTTGGATTAGAATGTGTCGGCACGATTTATCTAACCTACGCACGAGGTGCAGCAAATTGAATGATTGCAACAAAATTATGAAATTGCGAGATTAACCGAAAGTAGAAGGCAACTGTAGGTTTCTTCTGCGGGAGAAAGTGTTAAGGTTCGTCATGTTTTACCGAAGGATGCACTCCAACTGTGTCCCAGGTATGGAGACGTCATTCTATGGGATGCACCTCATCAGTTACATTATGGCGGCTTCTTACTATGGCATGCTTTGTTGGAAGACGTAACTGGAGTTGGGGTATCGCTTTTCTACGCACTTATGCTGTACGAAACTACCACCATTTATAGGATAGTTTTGGCAAACCTGCTGAAAATGTCGCCTTGTATGTCTGCTGTTCGCACCTTCATTGTTGATTGTTCGCAGCACATATGCGGGCAATAGGTGGAGTCTCTCCACATTGTGCCATCGTATTCTGCCGGTTTCACTTACTGCATGATGTGTATCAGCGTTTCTGCCAGTTGGTAGGCCTAAGCGATTATTAGAAGAACCGTATTTACCAGTGAACCCGTAATATGGTTTAACTGGGATCAGCGATCAACTCAACAGTTTGCTGCAGGCTGTGGGAGCCGGTTTCCTAGCATACACGGGAAAAAATAATTTGAACCGCTTAATAATATGCTGAGTTACCTTGAAGCCGACTTTTCTCATTGGTTGCACAAGCAGAACGCTTATAGCAGACATATGTGTAATATATATGCGAAAGTGTGTAACACATATGTAGAAGTATATATCGGGAATACCTGAGGTGCATGGGGAAATATCTGCGAACATATGAGAGCATGTGGTGTAGTGGTTCAGAACAGTCTCAGACTACCCTAAGTGA
>QNGE01006463.1:0-31613 GCA_008508345.1 Paragonimus westermani
CAAATGGGTTGAGAAATATACCATTATTATTATTATTATAAGCATTTAAGTTTGGCGTGGCTGAAGTTTCGAAACGTAGACCGTTCTGCCGCGAAAAGTAGCAGATAAGATTAAAGGCAGCCGAGGAGACTGACATGACACCGTGTTTTGGCGCCGACGCATAACGTCTGTGCTCCACGTCGTATCAAGTTACATGAAGAAGCTGCACACTAGTTCTTGTGGACCTATTTGGACTGATATAAAGAGGTACTCCCAATCACATTAAAGTTACACATTGGAGTAAATAAACCCTTAGGAGACTCTTCAGGGTTTTTAAAACTCGGGTGTCACCAAATTTCTATGATGTATTCGGTCTCTTGTTGGACGTTTGAATCATATGTTAACTGGTGAATCCGTCAACAAAATTACACTGATCCCCTGGTGCATAGAATTTTGTAAGTAACGCTCAGGCTGCTAGAAAGTGTAAACAGTCTCAGCAGGCTGAATACATGACACTTTAGTGTTCCTGTGAAATAACTTTCACCGCCGGTTTTAATTTGTTCATGTGATGCATAAACCTTTATTTCTTCGCTTCTGGAATATTTTGAGCAAAGCATATTTGTGACATGAACGTGTGTACATTTACTCCTACCAGCTACAAACTGATTCAAATGTTTTGTGTTAGTGTGAAATGTTCGTCCGAGCGTTCTGTTAACATTGATTGCGGATCCATCCTCTTTTTTAATTTTACACTACTTCTGTCTACTCAGGTAGCCGAATTCTATGGGACTCCCACCGAACTGGGTAGGGATAAACGGATATTAAATTTGTACAGATATTAACAGTGAACTTACGAGATATGCTTTCTGAACTCACCCCTATGGCACCCTGACAGCTTGAAACAAGAATGTCCTGAGAATTATTTTCAGGGCTATGCGAGCAATTGTTGAAATATTCCTCACATAGCCCGCAATCATGGAAAGTGGCTTGTTAAGTGATTTCTCATAATCTACATTTCCATTGTCCTCATTTCGAATGCTTCGTGGTAATGCAACTTCTTCGTGGCCGACACCGGGGTATGTCCGATGTTGTTCAAGAAACGAACAGCATGAGTGAGAGTTGATGCGACTAATGAGACATTGCCTGAAAAAAAGCGTACAGTGAAAGAAAAGTTGATTACCAAAGCGTGAATACCTAGCCCTAACGTACACCCAAGAAAATGTAAATCGAGAGCAACGCGTTGAAAGTAGGTCGCCGTCCATAATAGCACTCTGGTTAACCTCCGGTGTTTGAACAGCTTTCTAGTCTTCGCTTATTAGCAGCTTCTTTGACCACCACCGGACAGGCAAGATTTCACCGAAGGATGAGCTCCGTAGTATTCCTCTTGAGGTGTATATATAGGAGCCTACATATAAAGTTGGCAGGTCCTCGCCTTCGTAATATACGTTGGTGGTTTTAAACTCGTCAGCATCAAGTGGGGGAGTGTGGCCTACGGATTATCGATACACCAATTGAAAGTCACACAGCGAAACAATGGAGACCTCCGAACGAACCTGGTATGCGTCGCGAATCAGCGTCACCCAAAATTCATGTGGGAAGGCAGCCGACCTACGTTTTGTAGTTGTATCACAAGCACAGCTTTCAGTGGACCTGCAATGGAGCTGGGTGTTGCCGGTGTTTCTTTGAGATGTGGTGCGAGGTCAACGAATAGTGAAAAAAAGAATACTAATGGACATAAATAAGAAGTTAGGGACAGGTTGTTTGTAGTTTGTTCAGATGTCCTGTAGAAGAAAGAGCAGTTTAGTGTGCTGGTGTAATGGCCTCTTCGTGCGACACGTAGTTATTTTGTATATCCTGCTTCATTGATCCTACTCCAGAGGTCAAAACGAAACAAGAATATTGCAAACTCACAAGTAAATAGGTCGACTCCTGACACGCGAGACATGTTCATGCATACCTCATGCGTGTATATTCCTTCTAAACACTCCAACTGTGTGAACTCATCGTGCAGCAGATGATAATGGTAACAGTTTATTGGTAGGCGCGGTCTGTATGCCTAGTTTGTTGTGCCTTCACTAGTCGTGATTTTGTGGCAAACGTTACTTGTGTCTGTCGTCCGCTACACTTGTTGTTATAACGTGTGCCTTATCTGAAGGACACTATAATTTTTAAGCCGTGATCAGTTGAGTGCATAGTTTATATGCTGTGCGCAGCACGCTAGTAGTTGCAGTGTGCTAGCATAATCTTTGTTTATATCACTCAGCCGTAGTAGTTGGCAAAAAAATTGATCCACCCCATTTTAGGTGACCGTTTTGCATAATTTTCAACAGAACGCTTAAAAAGAAGCGATGGGTATATAAGACAATCACCACGTGAACACCACACGGAAGTCGCTAACATCCGATGTGTAACTAAACTGTCTTCACGAAAAGCTTCTTATGAAATAGAACTGAGTGAATCAGCCGTTAGCACCTTAAAAGCCTCAAATATCGCCCACTGAAATATCATTCTGGTCGAGAAAGTCGTGTGGTCACTGAAATACACATGCGACTGCATTTCCATCCATGGGTAACTTATTACTTAAAAGCATCAAAATGGAAGAACCTGGTTACCACGGCCTAAGCGTTCACGAGACATCTAGATGAAAATGCTGTCCATTGTTAACTCAGTTTGCAAATGAGCTCATAGGGAGTAGACTAACCAAAGAAGGAAGAGTGAACAAGATGTTTCGTTGAATTTAACACGCCCAATTTCTTATTAATCTCGCTCTCAGTTCTAGCATAGCGAGCTGGATGTCTTTCATGTAATCAACCGAATGGATGGAACAAACATGTACTAGCGCCCACCAGACAAAAACATTTTAGATCTCATTAACACCTTGGGTATCTCATCTGTACAAATGTCCGTTCTACAATAAATTCCATGAGGCGACTATGGTGATGCCAAATGTCTGGTTACTTTTAACACGGTTCCTAAACCGACAGTCGGAATCTAACACCAGGTCAGATTGACTGATCGGAGTACTTTCTTCTTCCCGCTAAGATGCTGGATTTGGGACACGTTCTTTTTAGAATCAGACCCGAACAACTCACTGGTTGCATCAAAATTCTGGCCTCATAAAGTCAGAACGCGTCGTTTTGCTTGTGCACAGTAGAATCATCACTGCAAAGGAAGGAGACAGACCTCAAACATTCAAGACAAAGCATAGGTGAGGTCAAAACTTAAAATTCATCATCTTCACCAATCTACTATAAACGAGCAGTAGCGGACACTCCGTTCACATGAGCAAGGCGCACCTGTATGCACGACAGCCTCGCGAATTCTGTCCTACAACCAAATGTTCACCCCAGAAGATCCATAGGTAGGCACAGCAGACAATAGTACCACCCGAAGAGGTGGTCGCCGTAGGTATGAAGAGAGTCTACATACAGCTGTATTTCAATGGTGATTATATTATGCGTCAAATAACGGCGACTGAGAAGTTCGATTGAGCGAATGTCTAATGGAGCTGAACTCCGTGCAACAGTTCGCATTTAGAAGCTGCGAATGTCTTCGGTCATAGAAGATCAGTCTATCGATGCCACTACACAGTGTTTACCAATCTGTATGTAACTGCAGAGAAGAATACTTAGGCAGAACCGAGTGATGCTTGCGCTCCAGAATGAACGAACATCTACCTGAATGGGTGCAGAAGTCCGTGTTGTCGGAGCATGTAAATGTTACTAAAACGCGTAGGCACCCAGTTTCCTTAGTCGAAAGACAGGTCATGAGCACCTATCAATTTATCGCTGCAACTTTTGCAGTCAGAGTCTTCTTACTTCATTCTGACCGAAGATTCACACGGTTTACTGAGGCCATTGCAATCAATCGACTCAACCCAGCTCTCTGTATTCAAAAACATTTGTTCGTAAAGTTGAACTTTTCTCGCATTAGTGAATTGTCTTAACCCGCCCATCGATTATCCACCCATCTAGTTGTTTATCATGAAAAAACCATCCACGTTATTCTAAATTTGCTAGTAATCAGTGGATACGGAATGATTGTAGCTACCAGTTTCCTGTTCTCACCGTCTTGTTCAAAATGTTCAAGGAAGCCACGTGTACCAGATATCGAGATGGTTCACACATTTCGTCAGCCCGATAATACCGCCTTCTCCCTATCAAGCATACAAGGGGATGCAGTGTCACTTGAGTCGTGGTGCAAAAAATGGCTGTATAAATGCTCACTGAACAGAGCAAACACTATTCCTCACGGCTGTCAAATACCTAGTGGTTCGCTTCCGCCAGACGGTTATAGTATCACTGCCGCCACTTTCATTAGCAATCTAGAAATTTGGTGTTCAAACCCCTTCAATTTCTCTGAACATATGTGCATTCACGTAGCCAAATCCGGAGGGAAAATAGACTGTATCAGAGAGGCATTGCGTCTACGGCATAGGAGAGCAACGCTATACAAATTACGCACTCGATCTCAGCTTCAATATATTGACCCCCATTTACTGGCATCTACGCGTAGCTGACAGTATTGTGCTGGAAAACCCACGAAGGTCATCCGATAGAACTCCATTTAGAGTCTGCCTCATCCACTCATGGAGTACGCCGTCAGAACCCAGGTACTCCTTCCACTTGGTTACGAAAACTGGAGTTCAACCTCGTGCATCTGTAAGAAATGACGTACTCAAACGTCATCATCGCAACGATTGACGTCCGATTACAGTGCAGTCCCCCGCATAGTCTACAAAATAATTCTCCCATTCTGCTAGCCTTGCTGTCTTGAAAGTCCTTTTTACCAGCTTGGTTTTGAAATATCTCTGCCTCATTTTAATAGCGTTCAACAGTTGCCCTATGTTTTACCTTCCCTATTATACATCTCGTCTTATCAAACTTGATTTACAACTCAACTGAGGAGAACGTTAACCTTACGCCCACTAATTCTCCTCCGTGTAAATTTCTGATTTCCAATCTCAAACGCCTTACTTGTATATATTTCCTTGCATGAATTACGAGGAAAGCAATTTTTGGATCGTCAGACAAGGCATAAATATGTGTAAACCCCTAGCGAGGGATTCAATGCGAGCTCCACTATTGCAAAGTATTGCAATACTTGAAATAAACTTCTGAATGATTGTAGATCCAGTGGCAACATCTAAACTTTTAAAAACGCATTGAACAGCCATCCTCGCTCTCAAACGCAATGCCTACACTCGAGCAATATGTACCCTCTGGAAAGCTTTTTGAACGTGGCCCCGAGAGCGGTTAACCGTTGGCTACAAATAACACGCATACTTACTCCAGCTGTCAGACTGCCTTCGAGGGCGGCTCCCTAGAACCGTTTATCTCCAGTGATTATGTTCCTTTTATCTTCACTGCATGCCCACGAAACCGCTGAATATTCAACATCCCTCTGTTCATGTGCCATCTTGTTCACGTATCACCCAGATTGTTGCAAAATGCGAATTGGAGCTCGATGGTGAACCCCGCAAGATGTCTTTGTAAGAAATTATATGTAGAAAATGTAGATAGTTGAATCCACGTGTGCACTTCACCACACACGTAAGTACGCTCTCCTGTGATAATATATTCATCATGACATGCCTTCTCGCTATGGTTAACAGTAACGCATATTGACTGATTACTGAATATGATGAAGCGTTTACAAAAAGCTTTGCGAAAAAAAATGATTTCCCCCTGTATATCTTACACTATCACACAATGTTTGAATCAATATTCGTGTTAACTATGCTGCTGCAAACCCTTCTTTTCGACCACCTAACAACCTTTGTGTGTTAAGAGGTTGTAATGGATCTAAACAGTATATGGAAACTCAGGTGTGAATAGAAAGTCGAAATCTGGTGAAAAGGAAAACAAATAACTCACAATAGTTCGTGGAGGCACGTTGGTTTAGTGTTCCGCTACACCAAATGAGGATTCTCACCGATACTACTTGTCGTGTGTCCCACAGATAGTCTCGATGTCACGACCGAGATAATTCCAACGATAGGTAAATAAATTTGCTGATTTAAACGGTTGATTCCGCCGAATTCTAACTCTTCCAAAAATTTGTACTCCACCGACCCTGAACGCGAACAGTAATCAAAACCCGAGAACTCGGAAGTGCAATATTGTAATTATTGATTACTCTGTGTAACGATTAACCTCGTTCAAACATCATATGTACATGCGACGTTAAAGAAGATGGAAAGGCATGAATAACAATGAAAAATATGAAGTGGAAGATAGTGTATGGAATGCTACAAGGTATGAATTTTAATTTGAGCGTGAGATTTATATAGCGGACCAAAATCAAAACGCTGTACAGGGTTTTGAACATCAAGTGACGGCTATGTTCTAGAAGTGACGGCTGACATAGCACACTACTCACCAGCATGTTCCGGCATCTCACGGGTTTGGGCGGACTGTGAGTAAAATGTTAAAGTAATCCGGTTCACTGATCATGGCAAAATTGAAAGTCAAATAATTTTGCCTTGAACTTGGTGTGGTTTGTTTAAGCTCGGTCTGAGTTTGGGACATTTTTTAATGGCAGCGCTTCAGCCATTCCTGATGTATGTGTGAAGAAGTTTGGAAGATCTTTCATCCCTAGAAATATGGATACGCAACCTCTCCCGCACAATCTGATGTAAAATTTGGAAAGGGCACATTCAGGCTGTTAAGTTACTTTCGCCTTATCCCACGTATTTACGGGAAAGTGAAGTTTGAAACACATCCATAAACGTGCGTTGTTACAGTTCATGATCGAACTTTCTGTGCGATCAGGAGAGTATTTTCAGGTTGCCCGAAATGAACTAGAAAATGGATGGCACTACTGAAATGCTTGAAAAATTCTGTGAAACTGTTATGTTCTACCCTCGCTCTAACTCAATAACTTGCGGAGATGTGCTTTCCTAACCCATCCTTGCAGCATTATCTTCCATCTGACCTTTCGATTTGTTCATTTCTCTGTTTAAATCTTCCTTGAACGCTACGCAAAATTTGGGTCGCCGGTGAATAGGACTTGGTCGTTCTGGTGGGCGAATCTAGTGATGGAGTATTTAGACGTGTCTGAGGGATTGCAGTATAATGGACAGAATAAAACCCCACTTGTTTCTGCACTTTTCATAACCTAGATAACCGGGGCTTGGACACCTCGGAAGCGTTGGAAATTGGTACGAAAAAGAATTTTATATTGATTTGATAATATGCGCAACGGTGGAACCCACGAATGGCCGGAGGACTGAAAAATACCAGGTGGTAGAAGATTCTCGAATCCAGCTTTGGCGATTTCTGGTTCCCTTTGTGGTAGCCGACGGAAGTGTGTGATAGTGGGTAGTCCTTTGACAGTAGTATGGTGAGAACATGTTTCATTTGTGTCACTGAGCCCGGCCGACTGTTACGGCGTGGGAACAGTCCAAACAGAATAGTGATGCTGTTGCCTAGCAAGATAGAACCCACTGCCATCGAATTGATCGCAAAGAGTTTACGGCCTACGCATAAAGCTTTTGTGCTGTCCAACAGTTTCCTACTCCTTACATCAAACACGAGCCTGGAAGTGAGAAAATCAGTGCCGGTGATTTGTTGCTTTGCATGTACGACTGTGAAACTCCAGCAGAATTGTCGACGGAGGTTGAAGTCCAGGGTGGGTATTTTCACATTGTAGGCCTCTATGTCAATGCGGCTATGGGACTGTAGAGTATATGACGCAGGTTTTAAGATGTTTTTACCATGCCTTGTGCACGGCACGCTGCGAACGAGTGTGTAATCTCACTGGTGACCGTCTACATGCTAGTGGTTTTGTTAAAGTGGCCAACCGCGAGGACGTTTGTGAAAACTGCTTCCTCATATCTGAGGCAGCTTGTTGGAGGCTGCTGTGGCTGGAAGATGTTTGCAATCGGGCTATTCGCTCAGGAGCATAATTCTGGCGTACTGTGTCTGCTAATTTAGCCAGTTATGTCAGCAGGCTGCCTCCCTTTAGAACAGTCAGTGTGTGACGGAGCTCATGTGAGAGGTTCTGAAGCCACAACTTGAGCAACATCGATTCGTTTGGTCTGCTGGTTAGGTAGGTGAGTCATGTGGTGAAGCAACTATTAGGTTGTGCGATTTCCCCAATCAGCGTTGGGGAAGTGGTTAGGGGGACTGTCCTCATCAGAAGCTGCCATCCTGTTAATAATAGTAGATTTAGTGACACCGCAATGGGTCGCAACTGGACGCTAATAAACTACATCAGCAACGTTCCCAGCCACAGCCTCAGACAAATTCGAGACAATGTAGTTACACATGGTGCATCTTGAATGGATTCACCGGAAGTCAAAAATGATTTCCATCGGCACGGTACACACCCTATGGTCTCTACAGCCAAATTCGAAAAGTTTAAGCATGACAGTATTTCCTGGGGTGGATGCCATCTGCTCAATATAAGAAGGCATGATAATGGAGGGATAGAAAATAGGTGAGGGTAAAAGTACTCACATTTTTGAGTGGACGTATAGAAGAACAGCTGTAGTATGAACGCAACTTCAGCAATACCTGTAACGGAAGGCAACAAAAAGGCTTACAAACCCTAGGACACTAATCAAATGGAGGTATGTACCTAACGTTGGTGTAAACCGCAGGCGGTAAATAGCTCAACATGTGCTACCCTTACCTGAGCGGAGTAGGAAGGGAAAGGTGGGGAGGCGCCTGCACCAGGGGTGTAGTGCGAGATCGAAGTGATTCAAACAAGTGATACTCACCTGGTACAAGGAAAACTGATGTGGGGTGTATATGCGAATATGGCGAGATATAGAGTAATGGCAGAACCCAGTATGGATGAAATTGGGTATGGTTAGTCGATTTTGAATTGTGTTTGAAACGAAATCACCATCATGTAGGTCCGCTTATGGGAGGACATTGGACTTTCCCTCCATATTGCTCTCTCAACTTGTTGCAAAGTAATGAATCAATATATGGGGCGCGACGAACAGAGCTCTCTGTTGCTAACTGTTTTGGAGTTACCATTGACATTTATCGTTTTTTGATTCAAATTTTGTGTGCATGAAAATTGTTCGAATGAGTGTCGATACGGGCGATCACCACCCGTACTCGAACCTACGAATCCGCTGCGTGCTCACTTGTCGTTCCGCTGTGCTGACGTTTCGTCCTGTTATGTACTCGCTTTCACGTCGACTTCGCCTTTCGACAACGTGCTCTCTGTTTACACAATGCGTTATTCGTAGCCCACCGGCTTTGATTCACTTGATTCTAAAAACCGGTGAGCCTGATTACGTCGTATATTACAGTGTACGTTCGAGGTTGATAATTTTTTCCTCTCGCATATTACGCCTCAAGTGCGTATCATTAACGTATATAATAATAATAATAATAATAATAATAATAATAAATTTCTCAACGCATATGTGAGAAGCACGCTGGGTTATGCGCGATCACTGCAGATACTTACAAACCATACGAAAACGAATTAGTAATTAGTAGCAAAACGTGAAGCCTTCCGTCAGGAAAGCCGTTATCAAAAGGCAAATGGATGTAGTTTATGGAAACTTTGACGCACGTAACAGAAAAGTAGATAGTTCGGTGGCTTCACAGATTTAGTCTCAGAAAACAGGATGTTACATTAATTTACTTCCTACAACGGCGTGGGATGGACAATTTTTTGAATGGGTCAGGGTCTCTCCGGGACAAATGCTCACTGTGCATCTTTAGAGTGCTTTTCCATTAGGGGATAAAATTGGCCGCCGGAAAATGTCGCGATAGGTCGGCGTTGGCGAGGTAGATCGAAAAATCCCAAAGTCCAGCGAACGACTGAGCAGATTCCAACGCAGGATTTCGTCGATTCCCAGAAAAACTTCAAAAAGTTTAACATCTCGTTAACTAATGAGCTAGGACGAAGCCTTGTGCGCCCATCCGTCGTAGAAAAATTTCCTCGTTCGATGGATAAATTGGAGATCGTAAAGTAGATGAGAAAATATGGGGCTATAACATTTACTAAGACAAACAATGTGCTGGCCGAATTTCCTGAGAGAGAACTCATATATTATTATTTTTGCTGTGATTATTGAGATAAATGACACTATCTGCTGTTTGTTGTGGTATCTTGCTTTGTACTTGGGATTTATTCGTACATACGCAGAATTGAGTCGACGGTATGGATGGCCGCATGAAGTGATCGTCTGATAACTAAAGCTTACATGACGTCGTTCTGCTGGACTTACTAATAAGCGCCACGTTCTCATGTCGAGGGGCGTTAGGTTGGTTATCCACGTAATGCGCATCTGACGGCTAAATGTTTCTCGGACCACACTCAAGAAGGTCAACAGAGGATACACAGAGTTTGAAGATAAACAATGTTTTTGTTGATGTAAGATAGCTATTCAAACCTTTTTTAAAACGTTGAATGTTGTTACTGGCTCTATCTTCATTTAGAAGTTTATTCCAAATGTAGGAGTACCTCACAATGAAGAAGTTTGCACGCATACTTTTCCGGGGTACCAGGGTAAACAAGGTGGAACCCTTATTTCTTAGACTATGTGGAGGGCTGTGTTGAAAATGGACGGTAAACGACGTGGTAATCACATCCGAATGTATGAGTATATACAGAAGCGTCAGGTTCAACTTTAGCCCACGCAATCAGAGTAGATCAATACCGAATTTTTCACAGCGCTGTCTGTAGGTGAGCGAAGAAGAATATCCTAGTACGCTTTTGGTAAACGATCGTTGAAGGTCTTCTAACACAAACTTATCAGACTTGCCCAGATGACAAAAAATGAAAGTGCAATACTCGAGTTCAGGCCGAGCACACATTTTGTAGAGCGTCCGCTTCGCAGCTGGTGGACTGAACGTCTTTTTAATACAGCCTATTGTTCTTTTAGTTTTTGCTACCTGGAAGCATACTTGTTCAGAGAAATTAAAGGGGTTTGAGTACCGTATTCCTAGATCTCTGACCGAAGTGGCTGTATCAATATTACAACCATCTAGTGAGATGGAGCCATGGGGTAATTTACAACCATAAGTAAGGATGTTCGATTTGTCTGCTGAGAACATCAGCCATGTTCTGCACTACAACTGCAATGACGCTGGGTCCTGTCGTATATTTTGTAGACAGAAATTGGTTTTACTGTCCTGGCGGAATGTGTAAACGATTTCGATGTCATCAGCAAACAGAAAAGGCTTGCCATGTGTAATAAGGTCACAGAAGTCATTTATGTACATTAAGAATAGCAACGGAGCCAGAACGCTTCCTGTATATTTAAATTATATGCCTCTCTTGTATTCGCCCAAACGTTATGGGAACTAAGAGGATAAAATCTGAAATTTGTCTTCCGCACCAATGATCACGTTAGCTCTTCCTGCTTTTGGAGCTTCTGATCCAGAGGTGTAGTAAGCCTTGTCGAAGACAGACTTTAGAAGCTGGCGTATGGCAAGTGATTTGGACAAGTTCTCACAGCTTATACCACGCCTTTCCTGAAATAAGCTCTATCTTACTGGGCTCATCAACCTATCGTTTTGTGTCGGCTGAGCTTACTGTTCTTGAAGAAATGCAACCGTCCGGTGAAATGCGTCTGGGAAAGCTGATCGAACTATCAAATCTGGACGATAGGAACTCATAGGTTCTTCTCCGATAAATGTGACATGTGTTAAGTAGATCACAACTGCCAGAGTCGATTTCTAAAAGTTGTGGTAGCAGCGGGTGCCTGAGTATGCACAAGGGCCGTTTCCGTGCTATCCGCGCGTCCGTTAGGTGATCTAACGGCTTCAACCGATGCAATACGTGAAGATCCTTTAGGAACCGCGCTGTCACTGTTAGTTGAGCGGGTAGTTACCCTAACAAACCTGCGGATGATTTGTTGCCGACAAAGGATGACGACGTGGCAGTCCTCTGCGAGCCACTTGAATGCGGTAAACACAACCCTTTAAAACCATACACTGAGGTAGTTCAGTTGCGACGTGATCTGGCGGAGCCTCATGCCAGCACGCAGAGTAATGTGTCACCACTCAGAATTTATCCGACTCGTTCACAATCACCGCCCGGACTAGAGAGTGGTGATCTTTGTTGATTCCATGAGACGTACCGCAAAATCGTCAGGCGATGCCGATCACCATGTGACCGCTGTGGTAAAAAACTTTTAAACTAGCGGGTCTGCAGGTATTAGCGACGACAGCTGCAGGCCATAAAAACAGGGGTAGCCTTTTTCTTCCGAAAAATTTGACCTCTAAAATGCGTTTTCTCAATCGGCGTGGAAGCGGAAGTCAGTGTCATTCGGCATTCGGCATTCAGTAGCGAATGCGCGGTCAGAATACTGCACCGCGCTCTGAGCTGTGAGAGGTAAGCACATTAGACGATTCCGCTTTCGACTGTTGAGCTGAAACTTCGAAATTCGACGCTATTATCACTGGATTTTCCCCGAAACTCTTGCACTTCTCCCCATTATTCTTATCGGTTTTCTCCGACAGTTTGATTTGCCGGTCGACCCACGTCGGTCGCGTCTGACTGATACCTTGACAAAACTCGATGTTTGTGGCATGCCATCAGACTCGGTTGTGATCCGACCAGTGCAACCCAATCCCATATTGTCTTACTGGTGGCAACTTGATGTTACACTGTAGAAGCTTTCAGGAAACAAAATGATCTGATGCCCTGTCTTTTGGCGTAATCTGAAGGTCTTACCGACATCAGACGTACGTGTCCGTCGTCACCAGGAAAAAATTCGGAGATTATAGCGTGGGGCCAACTACCTCTAGAAGCCCTTCTTGAAGAACCACATCGCCTACATGAAGATCTTGCTAAGATCTAAACCACATAGGTGTAATCTGTAACTGAGGTGGATATTCACGTCGTCATTGTCTCCAAACACACTAAATAGATGCTGTGCTTGTCTCCAGCCCTTGGTGTAACGTTCACGTAATGTCACCTCATCAGTGAAAAGGCTTACAGTCGAGTGTATCAAAAGCAAATCACTGGGAAGAATCACCTGGGAATTAACTGAGTTATCACAAGTAGGCACGGGTGGCCTATCGTCGACGATTTGCCCAATTTTCGTCATGTGGGCATCGGGTGGTTTCATTCCTCGTCTAGTGTTTCACTACCGATAACAGCATTCGTTCCGCCGTTCAAACCATCCCTTCTCAAGATCCGCACAGATTACTTGCACCTGGAGAATTTAAGTGCCCGTCAGTTACTTGATTCGATTTATGTGGCCTTCGGTTTCGCTCCAAGTTGGCTCTAACGGAGTTGGAACAGTTACCACTATAAATGACCTCCGGCATTCTCCGTCTTCCCAAAGATTGCATCTGAGCCAGGTAAATATGCATCATTACGCTTGGAGCAAAATAATCCACCCTCACAATATCTGAATGGGTAGCCGTCCGTCGACGCTCTCATCGATGAAATTGGCGCCATCGCTTGAGTGCACTGATTAGCATAGGCCATTTTGCGGCGACATCACTCACTTAACACCCGCTCAAAGGCCGCCATACCTTTCAAAATTCGAGACCGTCTTCTAGTGCTGGAAAGTACATAAGAGGCACCCATGTGCTACCCGGATTCGTGATGGTGACGTACCAAAAGGCTTGTGATAGCACCGTGACGGGAGATAACTGTCAGCTTCAAATCGCCTCCATTCTCTGGTCGGATTCTGCCGCCAAGTTACATCGCTTCATCTATCACCTCTCGCCGCAATCTTTCGTGTCCACCGACCTTGCGAGGGCATTCAGTGGACGATCTCATGATACCATGTTCTTCGGAGAACTTGCGTTATTGCACGAGCGTTATTAGTTTGAGTCAAGAAGCATTGAGTTCGACCGCACGAAAGGTTCCTACCTTGATCGACGCACTTTGTCTAGAGCACGTCACTACGGACACGAAGCTATCATAGCGTGATAAAGAAGCGACGACCTGCAATAACTTAGTCCAACTAAAGTATCCTAGCACCAGATTGTCCAGTATAAAACTAAGGTCAGGTTCCGTGGTAACTGCATGAGTGCGTCTAATCTCGGGGTCTTCTTGTAAGGAACAGGACAGCTTTGGCATGTTCGGCCGTTTTCCTTCTAGGTTCAACAGGAAGCTCAGGCCCCACAACCAGTGGTTCGTCCCCCTGCTCAGTGATTGTGACATCCTTCAGAATCGAGGTTGACTGGAATCAACTCTGACAGTACATACCTCCGGTGGGAGATAGAAGTGAGGTTGTGGATGAGCGCCACACGGTTGACAACGGAAGTCGTGAAAAGTGATGGAGTGTTCTGCAGGCGTTGCAACACTACTGTGAATCCGTCTACAGTACAACATTACTTGGAATTTTCAACTCACGAATCAGGAGATGCACTGGTTTGGATGATAGAACGAATACCGTGAGCTCCAGCCTTGGTATCGCAACTGTCTTTTTTGAAGTTACCGTAGATTTTTCGATCAGAAAACCACACTGAATACCATTTTCTGAGGTAATCAACCTCGGATAACACACTGCTCCGTATACGACTTCCGGCGCACTACAACACGTGAAATTTGATGACTCTTGCTGACAAAGGTCAATGAACAGTGCATCTGGACAACGCCACGCCCACTATGGATTCGATCTCATTTAGCCAACCTTCCCAACCCACCCGATCATGCTCATATATATCGGATTCCCAACCGATGCCTTGGTGACAAAAGTCTTATAGAAACCTGCGAGCCGGCGTTACAATTGGTGACCTATCCCCGAGGGATCGTGTAACAAAGCCGCGCAAATTATTATTCCTTTTTTCGTGTAAACGGTGTGGAGGATGTTGATTTGGAACCGGAAGCAGTTGTCTGCCACTTGTCGTCTCACGCCCACTGCCCGCTGGCACTCACCGCTATGGAGTTGAAGATTCCGGAAGTCAGCAAGACCCACCTAGTGGAACTAAACTCACACAACCGCAGCATCACTCGAATATCACCTATCACAATCCTAACCTGGAAGTGTGAGTCGGATGAAACTAGGCAGTCATCTACGCTGCCTGTAATCGGTAGACCGTGAATACCTCCGCAGTCCTGGAAGAAGAAACGTTTTTTTCGGCTTCTGGTGTTGTAATTCCGTGACGTGTTCCATTTCCTGAAATCTCTGAATCCTGTTGTTAGGAGTGTTTTTATTTCAATCTTTTGAAGATGTAAGCAAGTAATGTGCTGTGGTTCAGTGGCTCAGCGATCAAAGGAAAAAATAATGAAAATCTGCATCTCACGCTTTTTCCGAGAATGAGTGGTGGAATACAATAAAAATCGATATCATCGACGTGGCACTATATGCTTATCTCAAAATTAAGGTGTAATCACGAAGGAAAATGTGATTATACTTTCGGCGATTGATTCGTCGTTGGATCCTGAGGACTAGGCTCGTTATAATGCCACGAACGCATGACATACAAGTGGACATATTGGAACGTACAAATGTGCGCAAAAACCATACATGTCTACCTTATTCTTTCAGTTGTATTCCGCATGCTTAGGCCATTCGCTACTACCATTGGTGTACAGTTTCATGGAATCATGACGTCTGCTGGAATGTGAACAAGGAAGACCATCGAGAAGCCCAGTTGAGAGCTCACGAAATTTCCATGCATGTTTCTTAGCCTACGGGTGAAGGCAAACAGTACCCTAGGCTGAAACATATGACTGCTCTATCCATTTATCCCAGCTTACGACCGAAGGCGAACATAATTCTTTCGAAGAACAAGCTAAACCCCAGAAGTGGACAAGAGAACTTTCTGAGAATTAACTCGTTGGAAAATAACAAGAATGAACTATTTGTATGTGGACATTGGTATATATTACCTCCGGTTTTCTTCGGTTTAGAACGTAGCCGTCGGCTTGCAGACGTTCTGGGTGTCTTACTGGATGGCCGAAGCCATGTATCACATATAGTCCCCGACATCTCGCTCATAAAATCTGATATCTGCAACTGCGTATACATATGTGAGGGAACTCGCTCTCTTAGGTTGTATCAAGGGGATAATCGGTCATGGTGATACTGATTTGCGCTTTCTCCGGCTCATGTGCGAGCGGCACATTGTCCGCGGGCTGGTCTAAGTCGACGTCCACTGAGGGTACATGGCAGAACCTCTTTTTAATAATCACTGGACGATTGCAAACGACGAAGAAGAGTGAGCCGATAAATTTGTGAACTTGAAAAGTGCGCTTACCAGGTGACCGAGGTCGAAGCTGGTGCCACAGGATGGAAACCCAAATTGTGTCCACCATCCTGATGCATCTAGAACGGGAAGTCAGTTGCTCGGCGTTGCAGCGACAGCTGTCCATCTGTACTGGTTCACCGCAGTGGCACTCATGTTTCAGGCTTAACTAGTTTGTGTTGCTTAGCGATTGTGGATACCGCGTCCTAGCACGTTCTACCATTTCACTCGCGAAGGCAAGGATTTCGTTAAAAGAGGTCACCGCTGTGCGGTTGCTGCAGTCACACAGTTTTGCAAATAAATTATATCCCATAAAACGGTAATAAGACTAAATGTTTTCAGGGGACAGAGCCAACTTACCTGGTCGTACTGCAGGCAGTTTACAAAATCCAGCTCGTCGCACGAACGTTAGTAAGGTCCACATCAGCCATGCATCTCTGATAGTATCGCGGATAAAGTGTATGTGAAAGTTTCGACAAAGACCTCAAACCATCTTATTATTTTTGCTTAGTTTAGTGAGAAAGATGAGACTGTCAACTGGATGCCGTGGTATTTCCTCATAAAATCCAGTCGGTAGATCAGTCAACGCCCGGGCGTTAATGAACTTTGTAGGTATTGACGCAACAAAAGGTAACTTGGAAAGATTGTATTATCAAGAATTTATCGATTCGGGTCACGTAAAGAAGAATGAAATATCTGTGGATGACTGTCAGGCTATCGGGGTGATGGTGACTCAATAAGCCCAAGCTAAAAAAGGGAGATCTCGTGCCACTGCTAGATCGTGGCGTCCCGAGAGGTCATTAGTCGAAAGGTATTTTCGAAGAGGCACTTGAAGGTCAAGATAGTCTGGTGAGAGACGTCATTGTGAGGACATCTAGCAGACAATTTTGAAAAGACGTGTGACAGCTGTGCAAATTCGAAGGCGACCCAGTACTTTCTGATCCAGAGAGAAAATCATGACTGGAAGGTTTCCCATGAGCTCAGGCGGGTACAAATTCTGCGGTCCACAGGCTCGAACATGGGGGGAGTGTAACATCCGTCTGGACTTTTTTCCTATTCTCCGCCTACTTCCTGCCTTTCGTGACTAATATGTTTGATGAAATAAGTGTGTTTGCATAGAGGTCGCTTAGCCGCCATCATGAGTGCCGACATTTTTTGTTTTTGCTCGACCGCTGACGGTCGACAACCATTTCCGAACGTACCATTTCGAACAAGTGATATTTCATATTGGATCCATATATCTGTTCACATGTATTTTCTGATATCCATGTATTCTCTATTACAGACACATTGCCAAGCTGTTTGCGATCGTTGTGCGTTTAATTTGACCTTGAGGTGTGAAGTTGTAGTAGTACCCAGCTGACCTCTGTTGTAATACGCAATGCATATTCTACAGTCAAGTTCAGTCTGCGCAACCAAAGTTTTCCATTCCCAAGTTTCGACAGCGTTGCCTACAGATGAACAAAGATGAATATCTTAATATGCTTTTAAAGAATTAGCTTTGGATGTTTTATAACACAAGCCTATCAGACTTCTGTAGATGTCAGTAGATGAATGTAGAATACTCAACTTTTCCAAGGCATCAGCCTCAATGCCGGTGGACTGAACCTCCTTTTGCTACCTGAAAACACAATTGTTCACAAAAATTAAATTAGTTTGAATATCGTGTTCCTAGATCTCTGACCGAATTGGCTATATCGATATTATAACCACCTTGCGGGACAGAACTACTAGGTATTTTACAACCACAGGTAATGACGTGTCATGTACTCGTTGTGGATCTCATCAGCCAAGTTTTGCACCATAGTTTCAATGTCGCTAGTTCCTGTCGTATATTTCGTAGACAGAAGGCGATGTTACTGGGCTAGTGAGGTATGTAAACGATTTTGATGTCGTCACGACATGGTTGCCAACATCGTACACGCCGTTTATGTATGCTTAGAAAAGCAACGGTCCCAGACCGCTTTCCTGAACCACCCCACCGATCACTGGTTTTGGTGTTGAGCAGTGCTATCCTATTCTGGCTTTGAATGCGGTCTTCAAGGTATAACGAAAGCCAACTATACAAGGGATCTTGTTTATCAAAGGATGCAGTTATGCTCAAGAGGCGCTCGGTAGGCATACGATCGAAAGCCTTTTGCATGTCTAAGATTAGGTTGATTAGCGCATTTCTGGCGTCAGCCGACATTGATGCATAGTTTGAGAATTCCAGCTGACATATCATGCGAGGGCTCTTATCAAGGATGCCGGTCTGTAAAAGGTTTATAAGATTTTGTGATCTTAAGAACTCGTTTATGTGCGCCTTTAACTTCCTTTCAAACACTCCCGAGCAGATTAATATGTGGTTCGTGGAACGACAGTTACTGACGTCCTGACTTAAACCACGCTTGTGGAGAAGCATAATGATTGTTTTTCTCCATCGAGTATGATAACTGCTGGATAACATTGATGGATTACGGTCGCAGTTTCCGGGGAAAATTTCCGCTGATTATCCGTAGCCATATTTTATAATGCGAAACTAGCACATAATGGCGAACATGTAGTTCCGAAGGGGTGGACATGCAGTTCGTGAGTGTCCGGTGGTACTTCAGGCTATTCACAGCCCCACCATGAAAGCTTACCGCACCTCGATCACAACATGGAGCTCTCATTTGTAGGAACATTTCTTCAATGTCAGCGAAGTCTGCCACCGGGTATTTACGAAAAAAGCATAAGCACTCCAAGCAAACTCTTATTCACGTCCGGATCCTGGAGTAAGTTTTCTTGAGACGCGCAGCCTGGTGTTCAGCGGCACAAACGAAGACCTTGCACATCTTACTGGTCTTATCCGGTTTAAGAACGGGATGACGTGGCAAATACCATTTCTATGCTGTGGTTGTAACACTCTTACTTATGTTGTCCCTCCAGATATGCTTCAATATTAAGGCCGAATATCCAGAGCTTTGTCACGGGTCTCGAATCAACATTTTCTCTAGCGCAGTAAGACGTTCCTCAGGTGCCTACTCATTATCATGCAACACCCACATGTTTTTTCCCACGGCAAACTAAATCATCCAACGAGACCGGAATTGCTGCAACGATGTTTACACACTGTTCATTCCGGGCTTCGGTGCGATATGGACCTCCGTGGCGTCAACCGAAAATGCTCTCATTCCCATAAGAAACATTGCCACTTCCCAGTCTCTGTTCCAGTAACGTGTGCGCTTCAGGGATGTTGCATCTTATCAAGACCCCTACGTTGGTTTCAGTTAAAACCTTGAAAGAAATACCTTTCAGATGAGTCCATCTATCTTCCTCCGATTGGTGGACGACGTCACTGCGTCATTGAGAACCGTTTCACGGTATAAACTGAGACAGCTCTGCTAGCATGCTCCTGAGCCAACGATTGTAACTCAAAAGACACCTTATTTCATGGTGTTGCGCAGGTTTCTTATAGAGCACGGAACGTCATCTTGCAAAGCCCCTCCCTGCAAACCAATTTTCCTTGCCCTAGATCCAGCGAGCATGGTAGTGTTGGACCCGTTATCCAGAAGTGCGCACGTTGACACAGACGCTTCCGGACCAACCGAAATTAGCGGGACGTATCCTTGACAGGCACCGCATAGATTGGACGTAGCATCGTACAAGGATGACTTTACCGTCTCCCTCCTACACAGTTCAGGCTCGCCCTCATGAATCAACTTATGTTGGCGTCAACCACAACCCGGTATCGCACATCTTATATGTACCCTGCAAGAACTTGCCACATGGTTTGCTTTCAAGCAAATATAACAGTGTCTGATGTTCTCCAGCATTGCTTTTCGTTGCTCCGAAGGCTGACCGCTGAATCCACCACAATCAGATATTATGTGGTTGTCCCTACAAACCGGACAGTTCAAGCTCACATTCTTCTGAGGTACACTTACTCCGGCGTTGGATACCGAGTACCTGACTCTAGAGTGTCCGGAGGACGTTGAGATACTCGTCCTGCTTTTCGAGAAAGCAGCCAGCTGGCTATGTTGACTGACACTAACTGTCACTCTTTCTCCGTAAAAGTCAATAGGTCGCTAAAGACAGGTTCCATCTCGCACTCAGCGATGCCCTCAACAACAGTTGTCCATCATTTCTGCATATGGCGGGACAATCGCTTAACTTCCTTAATGATGATGATTGGGCAGTTCAGCTCTGCGCCGTGATCTAGCTGCATCAATATCGCCTAACAGCCCCTTGTCTGGCTGGCTAGTCTACGCAAACCATCAACGTCACCAGCATGCAACTTAGGGCCCATGAAAACTTCCTTACCTACTGCTTGAGTAATATGATGTCAGGAGTCAAACTGCAGGCGCGAAGCTCTCATACCCTCTATGAAATCCAAATCCTTCGGCAAGATTGCATAGTACTCAGTTGCCTCGTTCGCCTTACCACGACAATAATGCAACAACTACGGAAGGTTTGGCCTCACGCCAACTGGTTCATCTGTTATCTTACCCTCGAAATTTTTGACGAAGGTGAAGTAATTCTCCAAAACTACCCACCACAAGTTTCGGATGACTGGGTTCAAGTACTGACGATCTGAGAGTCTTTCCTGATGACTCCACAAGGTCCAAACTGAAAGTGTTTGCTACTGAGGCCCGCAAGTGAACGAAGGGGCCGATATTACTCCGTCGGGTGGTACTAATGTTATTTCCGGCTGTCGAGACGGGTTCGGAGTCCACGGGCCTACGGTGTCTTTTATGGAGCTCGAGTAACCCACGGCTCAATTCCAGTTCCTTGGTCTTTAACGTCAGCTCTACTTCTGACAGATAGTCAGAAACTTAATTAGAAACATTCATGGGAGCACGAATAAGCCGAACGAGCAAAACAGCGTCGGGTTTGCACACACTCTCCGATTCCTTCAGTGGGGCAAACACAGTCCTTATCGCTATTACTGGGCTAGGGCCCTGCATGGTTCTAGATGCCCCATACAAATGGAAATCATGCTTAGCAGCTTTCGGTTCAGGTATAACCGTGTCGTTCAAAAGGTTTTTAGAAACATTTAAGCATGAGGGAATCCTTAGTAAACCTTACAGAAGTAAGGTTAAAGGATAGAGGAATCTCGCAGTAGTTGTGAGGATCCAAATTATCCTCGTTCACAGGAATGAAAGGTTCATGTGGCGGTGTAAAAGCCTCAGGTGTCAGGGGAGTGCTTGATTGTCTGCTAGTAAGATGCTGGTCCAGAGAGGCAAGATGAAGTTTGGCAGCGTCACAACTGTTGTCACTTTCCACATTGTCCGGCTTCGTCATTCTCACAGGATGCCAGAATTACATGACAATGGGGTGTTGTTAGCCGTCGTTGTGGAAGCGCAAAATGTCTGCACCAAATGCTGAAGAATTCGAGTAATAGTGAACACTTGGCTGAAGATTCAAATTCACACCGATTTACACGTAAACCGTTGATCCAGTGTATGCCTCTTTCGATCTAAGAAGACAGAAATGATCTACCCCCGAAACGGTTAATGAGAAGGCACTCGTGATAACTGGATTTAACACAGCACTATTTGAATCAATGTACAAGAAAATTAATTTCCTCAACGTGGATCCTCAGAAATCAAACGAAGTTCGTGCCTGTACAATGAATCTACAACCAGCCACCGCCCGACAAAGGTGGACGATAGAACGGGATTGAGCTCATTCAGACAAATGGTCATTGGTTAGGCCGCAGCAAAATGATTGTTTCCACATCGAGAAACAATAGGAATCGTAAGTTACTCAAGAATATGTAGACAAGGAGAATGTCTAATTTTGGCATTCAGAAGTTTACACAACTCGGGCTAGATAAGTAATTGTGTAAGCACAAACAAGAATAATGCGACTTATTTGTAGAAGAGACCAAGGCGTAGAGCTACCCTTCAACAACAATCAGAGTTCAGCAATCTCGAGATAACGCAACGGACCTACACCAACCAACGGAACAACACCCGTCTAGGGCAAGCGCTCACCGGCGTGCTCAGTGTTAACGTACGCGCATTTTTAACCACATCGGATGCAACATGGTTCATTGATGAGTTAAAAACGTCAATCGCCAATAGGTCATCGCCGTCACATCATCGTCCGTTCGCTCCTTTGGCGCTCACCGCGGATACATCATACGTTGCTGTTGGAGTGACGGTGCAGCAGGAACTGGGTGACGGCTGGCGCCCAATATCATTTACCTCTAAATGTTTGCAACCAACAGAGTCGCGGTACAGTGCTTTCGGGGAGGAACTATGGGCGGTATATTCCGGCATCCACCATTTTTGACATCTCCTTGAGGGTAGAGGGTTTATCGTCTTCACAGACCATAAACCGGCAACATATGCTCTACGCAGCACCACCGATTGTTCTTCCCCCAGAGATATCCGACATCTGGATTATATCGCGCAGTTCATGACCTATATCCGACCGTGGATGTTCGTCGTGGTTAGTTTTCCCCGTTGTAGTTGCACTTGCTCATCCAGTTAATTTTAAATGTCATCACCTGCAGCGAACTCTGTCAACAAGGAATTTTTTCTAGGAAAAAGAAGCTATATTGTTTCGGACGCAACGGGTACAGAGACCCGGTGAGTTTATTGTTTTACATTAATGAACACTCTATATCCTAGATATCAACAGTTAATCATTCATCCTCGGCATGAGACGTGGAGTTCGACTATCTCGAGAGGACACAGGAAAACATAAAATTCTGCGGTGGCCTCTTCCGATGAGCGCGAGCGAGGCTACGATCTCACTACGTCGATCACAAATGGTCTGTTCCCAATTCTCCTCATTACCTATGATCATTAACCTTCCAAGCCTTGCCTCGACAACCACTTCCAATCGTTCTCACTCATCTTCCCACCGGCCATAAAAGTGAGCGCTGTGGTAGGAGTAAATTGGACCACCCATGCTCGTGTCAAAGGCCCCAGGTGACTGAAAATCCACTACATTGTCGAAGTCAATACTCGGGTTGTTTTTCAGGGAGGAAGCTCTGTAACGACTCGATTTGTTTTGAAGTTACAATTGGCAGTTTTCTTTTTTGTTTCAAATTTTGTTTGTGCGTAAAAGCTATTCGAATGAGTATCGATACCGATATGTATCTCCCGCACTCGAACGTACGACTCCGCTGTGTGCTCACTTGTCGTTGCGCTGTGTTGACGTTTTGTTCTGCTATTTGCTCGCTCTCATGTTGACTTCGCATGTCAACAACATACTCCCTGTTTAGTCAATGAGTTATTCGTAACCGGCTGGCTTTAATTCACTTAATTCTAGAAAATAACGATGTCGCTTAGGGGAAGTCGTTTTAGTTTATAGAACGTATACTGTACTGGTGAGGGGATTGCCGTCCAAATAATTCTGTGAATACACACGTACAGGAATATTTCGTGTTGGGGGTCTCATTTTAGAAACGGATGTGTTTACGGTTGGAATGTTAGTAGCTGTGTCCTCAGTGTGTTCATCACTGTCTGTCTTATAACTCGGTTGAAATCCCGCGTACTAGTCCAGAGTAAGATGAAACCAAGTGCCGTGCATTTTTGCAATCATGGGTGGTTCATGATGACTTCCATATTCTTCTCCACTGTACTATAATACCTTACCAATCAAGACGGGCCAAAAAATCGGGAAGCATAACTGGAACCCATTGTTTACTGCAGTAACCCCCTTTCCCAAGTGGGGCAATCACGGCCAGGATGCTATTCTATGACATCCCCTGCAAGTTTTCTGGATGCGTGATCCGTTAAAACCGCAATGTCCTATACAACTTGAATTCGAACTTGAGCGATGTTTAACGAACGGTGCGTCAAACTCAAGGTGTGTCGGGAACTCAAAACTGAAGAGAGGGAGCCGGTTTCCTTTCATACCCGGGAAAAAATAATTTGAACCGCTAAATAATACACTGCGTGACCTTGAAGCCGAATTTTCTCATTGATTGCCCAAGCCGTACGCTTGTAGCAGGCATATGTGAAATATGTACGACAAATGTTAAATATATATGTAGACTAAATATACCAAAAATACCTAAGGTGTTCTGATACGTTTCCTTGAATATTCTCCAGAAAACGTCCTCGTTGTTCACCGCCATGCGGATTCACCGTACAAAAGTGATTTACTTGCGGTGGACCATTTAAACACTAACTAGGTGCGATAATGTTAGGTTCCGTGAAATGCACATTTTCATACAATTTAGTTGGGATCTTCACTCGTACCATTTTACTGAAACTTGCCGTAACACTCACCTTATACCAGTTTCCCCATTATTTTTGTATGAAAGGATACTGTTACTGATTCCCTGGTGCAGATGTAATGCGATCTAGCTTACTTTCCAAAGAATGTGGATTATAAGGATTGTAGTTGCCGTGAGAACTAGGGAGCGCTGGTCTAGTAGATTAGTTCGCGCTGAAATGCGAAGTGCTTATTATCACTGTTCAAAAACTGACTGAATTTCTCTGAAGCATTGTCTTCATTCATCCTTTCAGCGTTAGCTATCTAAAGATGTGTATCAATCAGATACGTCCGGGTGAACGGGTGGTTCGCGGAATGTGGAGTTTGTGTTGATGAGAAATTGGTTACAACTACGCAGTGGCTCCAATTCACCTCCGAGTGATACCGCATATCCTATAATGATCGCACACTACCAGACTTTCCTTCCATCTACCTACGTTATTGTTTCGAGAGTCTGCTTTGGTGCGTTTCTCCGTGTTCACTGAGTGGGAACATCGCTGCCTATACGCCTTATTCTTACGATCGACTTGCTACGCCCCGAGGCACACGGCTGTACAATTGACTACACTCGCATACTGACCAATCGACTACAGCCGTACTAGCTACCAACCGGTCGGTTAACCGTGCAAGACTCCTTAGCACTCCCCAAAGATCTTGTCTTAGAGCACTTTCTGGACAGAGATCAGTTCTGTATCTGCAAGGATTCCTGAGATATACTACTTATGTGTGGAAAACTTATCGAACGTCAAACTTTGTTGATTTGTGCCACGACATTCTTTTTTTACTTTGGTAAGGCAGTTCAAATGGTGGGGATGCAGCTTTGCAGTTGCTGTTCATCACCGGACATTTCTCGTTGACAAACCCCTTCAGGTTAAAGTTGCCTCCGACTTCCTTACCTTCGTGACTACCTCAGCGGGTGTGCCACAATGATCATTTCTGGACTGTTTTCAATCGCGTTGCTGGTTTACCGGAAGGAATGTCCAGCCGACCTCCTTTGCAGAATACCTAATAATTTAGAACCTGGAAGAGATCTTTATTTTGTCTGCTGTTCTTAACACAGTGAAAAGGCGGATGGCCTTTGCATAAGCAACAAAAGTTGTGTCACATCTCTCGCTGGCGATTCTGACGACACATGGTGCACAGAGCCATGTTGTGAAGGTGAACCTTACATAAATGTGGGTATGTAGCCATCGTCCAGTCTATGTCACATCATAGAAAGGAAACTAAAAGCGGTTCGTTTTACTAGTCAACCTAAGTCAGGCTTTTGCTCGAATTGACAAGAAAGTTTTTCGCGCTTTATATGGAGTTTGTCCGACCATTGCTGGAATCTGGTTAATTGGTAGTTCTCTGGCGTAAGGACACAAGTTAATAAGTCGGAACGTTACTCGTGAGGCGGGCACCGAACTTCCTGATCTTTAACCACTAGGGTATCAGATAATTCAGGGTGACCTGAATAGCGTTCCCCCCTCTCCATTCTGAAAGGCCAGCAGTAGCTTTTTGCTTTCGCTAATCCAGCTAGGATGCAAGGTCAATAAAATGCATAATGTATGACTCCAGAAGTCTGTTATACAAAGTTTGCTGGTAGCCCACCGCGGATGACGCTGTTCTTAGAACACAGTATAAGACATTGGTAATATCTTAGTGGCCTAGCAACAGCGCATTGTAGACGGCATTTTTAGTTCTGATGTGCTGTTCTTACCTTAATGGTCTGTTCACAACGAGCGGTGTTACACCAACTCCTATAATTCTCCGGAGAAACCGACGCACGACATCAATTTAAGAATCGTATTGACTGGGATGGTTTTGAGCTGTCAGCCCGGCTTACCGATCACTGAAGGCTTCAGATGTTTTATGCTTAGGATTACAAAGGTTCAGTGCACAAGGTGTCCTCATTTAGTCAATTCGGCGATTCTTTTGTCACTACTGGTTAACTCTCTGATCCACTTTCTTTCCTCAAACACGTTTTGGTTTCCTCAATCTGATTATGGTTATTGAAACTTCCGAATTTTTCCGGAAGACGGTGATGATATCGGCGAACTGTGGCCGGATCGCCTTGACTAGACTGTAAGCATCTCAAATGACACGCATTGCGGGCGTTGGGACCACAGGTGCTGTCCAGACACCCAACGTGACCTGTAGTATCTCCCTATCTCCCAGAATGCTATCGTGTTCTACTGTGCGGATTGCCCCGTCGGAGTGTGGTATGAAGTCAACTGTGACATTGCTGTGTAACGGCTCTCGTCTGAGCTGAGTGGTTCTGTTAAGCTGACAACTCAGCTGAAAACAGTTGAATCGCAGTTTCGTAGCTTGCTAGCACCAGGTTTAAGCGTTTTTGACGTCATGATTTCTAACTCATGCCAACCGAGATCATTCGTTGTAACCGCCAAACGGCTAAGTGTGTAATCAGCTGATAAACCAGGGAGAAGGAATGTGTCGGAATACGCTAATGAAAGAAGGGCTGCAATGGATGCTAGCCAGGAACCTCTACTTTTAGTGCATCGACTGGATGGAAGCTGTTAATGCAACACTAACTGGTTGCAGCGTAGGAATAGAACTGAATTTGAGACAGGCAGATTCAGCTCCATGGGAAGGAGGGAGCCGTTTTGATAGACACCAACGGGAGTGATTGAAGAGACACAAACCTGTCTCAAAAGTTCTCCAGAGAAGCAAGAATGACTTGGGCGTCTAACCTGACTAAACGACTCCACTGCACTACTCGTGTCATAGACAAGACAGCTGGAAGTTCCACACAAATATTTTTTTCCTACACGTATGCTTGCAATATTGACAACAAACGAGGAGGGTCGCCAACAGCACGAACGTTTGAGTAATTGTGGCCTCTTCTAGAACGCGGCTAGACGGTTATTATGACAGTGGAAGTCTGTGTCAGTCAACCCTCCTGGCGCTGGATACTAAATTCTTGTTGAATGTAGCCCTCATGGACACGGTGAAGGGTGCGGCGAATACTTTGTGTGAAGCACCTGTGGGACTGGGTGGCCGTAATCTCTTTCACATCAAACTGAATCACGGTACATTTCAAACACGGGATAGGTTTCGATGATTCTTCAGAAAGGTAGATGGATTGAGACTCATTAGTAAGGCTATACAATTAGATTTGAAACTTGACGGCCTAACCTTGGAAGGCGTGTGGTGCAAATCAAGAATTAGTCTGATGATAGCAACATGTTCGATTCAGTAAGGAAAGGGCGCTGGAAGATATGTCTACCGTGGTAAGGTGTTAACGTCGAGAAGTGTCTAAAAGCAAACAGTGTTCACGGAGGGCAGTGTTAATATCTGCAGCTTGGGAAAAAATCGAAGTACTACGAGATATAGTATAAAGAGCGGTCATCAAAATATGCAAACATTAACCGAAAACCGTGTACAGTCTGAGTCTCCACTTAGAGCAACTGTTTGTAATATAAAAAATGTTGAAGCAAACCGACTGACATGCCAAAAAAAATAGTGTCGTTGGCTGCTTCTTTCTTCAAAGAACAAACACTAGATAAGGGTCGTGAACGGCCTTTCTACTTGAATGGACGCCACAGCATCCACGGTTACATTTTTAGTGACACAGAGATGCTAAAGTGTAAGCGGCGTTTCCACTGGCAAGCGTCTGGTGCTTTTAAAAATTAACGGAATATTCGCAAACCACTACTTAAAATCTCTAGGTGAGCTGTCTCTCTCCTGATCTTTTCTACCTTGACGTAGTGGTTAGGCTTGTGAACATCACCTGTGTGGAAGGCTATGCTGAGTGAGTGTCAGGTAGGCCAAAGACAGAAAAAAGTAGTTGCACTCATGGGGTTGTCTGTCAAGCTTACCGGCGTACTGCAGAAATGCTTTGATAGTCATGCCACTGCTGTCCTTCGAATAAGAAAGCTGATGTTAAAAAGGATACCCTTAGACAAAAGAGCACTTCAGTCGCCCATCGCTTACCCATAGCCGTGATGTAGGTCCAGATAATGCTACTGCCCAGCTTTGATCAGAATCAAACATCATTGCCTTTCTTATTTTGCTCATTAGCTTGGCAAGCTCTGTACTGCTAAGTGAGTTAGATCCTTGAATTGATTTCTCCGGGCAAGTTCTGTCAAGGAAGCCCTATCTTCTTTTGCTTCACAGGCCAAACTTTTAAGTTAGAAGGTGGGATTGGGCCTCCAACAAAAGCTCTGTCTCCTGTTGTCTCGCGAGTAAAACTTTCGAACCAGGGTAGGATTCCTCGAATAATCTTCCCTCTGTAATATGAATGACCGGGAAGTATCAGAAGTTATTAATTCTCTGACAGACTTGTTCCTTCATTTTCAATTTCCCCTGCTTGCTATTTTCACTTCTTCAGACCGTGGTAGCCGGAAATATTAACCCATTTAGTGTCCAAACTCGCCTTTACGAGCTGTGTTTCGTTCACTTTAATTCACGTTCGTGTAATGGTATGGTTCAAGGGTTATTTCTCAGTTTCTCTGATGACGACGGCTCAGAATATTAAAGTCAAGCTGGAGTGGAGGTTGCACTGCGTTCCAAGGCGGAACAGAGCTCGCTCGAGTGTACCCGAGTACATTGTCGCCTGTGTGCCGTCAGATTTAGTACTCCGATCACACTCGGTCGATACTGGCTCGGAGGACGTCGTTCAGTTTCTATATTAACACGTTGCGACAAACATCAGTTTAAATGTGGTTAACAGCTTCCTCTATTATGCCCTCTTTGATCTTCTGGAACAGTCCTAACAAAAGGATACCGTTGTGTTTGTTGATTGTATGAACGCACTGCTTGGCCATCGTACTTCAAGTGAAACGTGGGGTTTGACGTCCCTATGTGACGCATTGACAACGGCGATGAGCTGTTATAATTGTGTGCGTCTCACGGACTCTCTATGTTGGTTTGCATGTTTCAACGTGATGGGCAACCGCACCACTTAGAGAGTGACCTTCGCAACTCAACCGTGTACGCAAATCGGCCACACCTACATTAACTGTCGATGTCTTCACTCTTGAATATTGCCGTTCATTTTGCAGTGAGCATCTTAAATCGAACCGTGCCGTTGGTCATTCCGGCTTTGCTTTTTCGTCTGTCCAGAGTTAATCTGTTTACAAACGTAGGGCATTCAGTTGGCAGTTGAGCGGTGAGTGTACAGGAAACGTCTGTTACACAACATAAACAGTTGATCACTGGCTACTACAGTGGAGTGGTCTGAATGAGCGCCGGTCAGGAGTCTCAACAGCCGTACAAACTTCTCTGAAGGAAGTCTGCTCTACAGAAATACCACAAATACAAAAGTGGATACACGGTGACTCAGCAGAGTGCATGAAGAAGCGGCGACCGATCCCTCTGATTCCGAATCCAACAAGAACAACCATAAGCTGTAACGTAAACCTCCGAAACTTTACTCGACGAAGTGAGGCAAAGTAGTGGGAAAGGTAGTTTCGCCAGGGACTAGCCGGGTACTGTTTTTTCTGATCTGTGGTTGCAATGGCCATGGACAAGATGTGGGAAATTTGGATCACGAATTTACTTGTTTCAGCGACCAGACAGAAAGGCTGAAGAACAATCAAAGCGCTCAGGCTATCTTGATGGGACTCGTTCGGATATGAGAGGTTAGAGAGTGGGCTTGTTTTTGACACTTCTGACGACTCCTCGTCGACAACCGAAATGGCTTTGAAACCCAAATCGAGGGAAAGTAATGGTGCCGTAGGTGTGGACCTTATTCCTTCAACACTTCCTGAAGATGGAGAGGGCTTGCCGTCTGAACTGACCGCACTCCATTGTTTCATATGGGTGACTGTAGAGGTGTTTCGCTATTTGTGCTTGTCAGTATTCATTACCTTTTGCAGAAATGGTCCCAGGACGTTATGTAACAAACACAACATTATTAACCTTATCTGTATTGCATCCAAGATGATTGCGAGTGTCACTTCGTAATGGGTTCCGAAATATATAGAGCCAAAGACGAGAAGTGGCAGGTTTCCGACCACTTCATCATAGACAGCAGTTCATCAATGATTGACACTGGTGATTAACTGCTACGCAACCATGGAGAGGGAAAATGCAAACCGTGTATATAAAGGTGAGAAGAAAAAAGAAGGGGTCAGGAAGGGACCTAACTACCAAAAGTAGCTAACAATCTGTTCACACATTCAAACTCAAGGTGCCTAAACCTGGCAAATGTACAACCGAACTGTAAGTGAAAGTGAGGCGCTATCAACAAGACAGCTGCTTCACGGCTTTCACTGCTCCGCGTCATTGGGTGCATTCACTTCACAGGCAACCACAGAATTCACGCCACTGAACTCGGTTAACCACTATCTCACTTAACGTCTCAAGCCACAGACCCTGTGAGTCGCGATGGCCTCAACTCGGGAGAGGAACCAGATCTACAGTGACTATAACCTCTTCGTGGACCATTTCATCTGTCCATCTCGCATCTCGCGCCAGTCGGCTGCAGCGTCAAGAAAGATTGCACGATGTGACAGGTGACTAGCTGTCATTCTAACTACATTACCTAGCCATCTAAGTCGGTGAAAATGTAGGGAGTGAACAAAATAACTCGCTTGGTAATCAGTGCCAAACACCTGCTTCCTGATCTCGTTGCTTACTCGCTGGTGCCACCCGGTACGAGCGACTGGACACAGACATCGGTGATCAAACACCTGAAGACGGTTTACGTCCTCTACCCTAAACGGCCAAGTTTCGCTGCAGTGAAGTAATACGACCCTGACTGTCGCGTTGTATACGTGACCGTTGTGCTTGAGAGAGATACCTTTGTCGCCAAAGGTGTCCCAGATTAGCGAACACCGCCCAAGCCTTAGAGACACGCATTTCTATTCCATCCCCTACGCCTCCGCCACCGCCGCTGATGCAGTTTCTTAGGTATACAAACCGGTGAACAACCCATATGGCTTCATTACCTAACTTTAAATCTACGTAATCACTGCGGTCTTGCAAAAACACTTCTCATTTTGGGTCTACAAAACGCATTCCGAAGTATCTTGCAGAACGCGAAATAGCTTTCAGCGTTGTTTGTGTTGCTTCAAAGTTGTTAATCAGCAGCATCTTGTCAGCATAATCAAGATCAACCAATCTTTCACCAGGTAGGAGGTTCACGCCGGCATCTTGTGAGTGCCACAGACAATCCCCCATTATTTCGTCTGTGATAAAATTGAACCAAAGTGGTGAAAGGGGACAGCCTTAGACGTACGCTGTTCATGGTGCTGAAACTCTCGGACAGTTCCGACCTGGCCGCGGGCGTATCGTCATGTCTTCACTTTGCGAAAGACATTGCAGCATCGACACTTATTCTCGTTTAACTGCCCACGTACTTTT
>QNGE01006464.1:0-26502 GCA_008508345.1 Paragonimus westermani
GGTTGTTTGTTTGCAAGGTGCAGATATGCTGATATTAAGTGTTTGAATATAGACTAAGCTATTGCTAATAGTTAGGTCCTCTCCCGTTATTTTTTCCGGTCAGGTCTTGCTTTTCCTTCATGTTTGTGTGGCAGTTAAGCGCCAGTGAGAGCCACTCATCTATTGCTGTCTGTGATGATGATGATGTAGCTATCCTCTGACTTTTGGTTTCAGAATGTCCCATAGAGCTGCACCACACTTTCATCTTCAGGTAATTCGAACTATCTTGGGCTGGCAAGACTCGCACCGAACCACTGTTGTCATATCTACTCATGATTACATTTGAGAAGGCTGACGGTGAATCTGGCTCGCATGTAGCCTACTGCGTCGTCTGATGACGAACGGATTCTACTTTGTGGTCTGGAAACTTTCAAATGTTCTCGATATTCATATCTAAACTAACATCCCATAGTGACTAGATTCATTTTTGTTTTGATTCACTCGGTTAGGATCTGTATCACAGTTCTCTGAAATGAATTTATTTGTATATCATTCTGATCAATCCCCCTCCTTCGTTTCCCCTCTCTATTCTAGATGTTTCGTCGCGTAGATGAGCATGCCGTGAATATTTCCCAACAGCAACAGGACAATTTCAACCAACTTATCTGGCAGCTGATCTACGCACGAAATATCACAGATGAATTAGAGAAGGTTCGTGTCATTTTTCTTTGGTTGTGCACTAAAGATTTGCACAAAATGAACTTCGACAATGTGAAACCCGATAGCCCAGAGGAGATCCTCATGGGTATTCGAACTGGGAAATCCACTTACGCGCAGATATTCCACACACTCTGCAGGTCAGTCCTGTTTGAACGTTGTCGGTACTTGAAAATCATAGTACCTTATTTCATACATTCTTGAATGGCTGACAAAGTCGTCGGTTCAAGTTTCATTTTCCTATTTTTGCGTTGCAAAGTGCTCGCTATGATTATCTGTGTTAAATCACTCGTAGTCTGTTAGGGTGGCTAAAGTCAAGCACCGGACACTTCAGAATCATACTGAGAGTAACTGGTGTGGTTGCTAGTGTGCCAGCTCTTTCTTAGGCATCATGTAAACACAGACATTTTGTCCAATGGTTGAAATTTGGTGAGACTTATCTCCTCAGTTTTGTGTGACCGGGTGATCACAGGATGATATCATCACCCGCAGAGTCTACTGACCAAGCTGAATAATTTTATATCCATTGCACAAGGGTGAATGAGTACACAGAAGCAGCTGATTGCCCCAACCAAGCGGCCTTCTGTGCGCACGTACCTGTCCGTTCAGAAGATCGCCCCGCCGTGGCCCTCGGGTTATTTACCGTGTCTGGCACCACCCTTTGAAAAATGTCGAGGAAGTTGCAAGTTCCCCGAAATTATTGTGTGGCTAGAAGACTAACAAAGTACACTTGTCAGTGAGCTTCACCGTTGTCATGGTTGTGTACTTCTCCGGTCTTCGCAAACGTCCTCAGTCGTCGTAACAACTGTTGTCATCCCGACGTACGCCTCTAGACTCGACCTGCCCCTGTTCAATCATTGATGCAATCGCTAGCCCTCACCTCACGCATTACTAGCAGGGTAGCACGCTCACATTATATGACCTCTCTCGAACAACTCTGGTTGAATCCCACATTGTGTTTTGTTGATATCAGGACTGTGAAATTTAATAATGCATGTGGCAAATGCTCGTCAACCTGTAGTGGAATATTTTGGCCTTGCAGTTAGGCCAGTTTTCATGTTTCTTTCTTGAGCTGTTTGAATCGCTTCTTTTTTGGAAATTCAGCCTTATCATTCTTATCGATCCCATAGATATGCTGGCTTACACTGCAAGCTTCTTATCGGTTACGCAAAGGGAGCGGAATATGCTCCCGGGATGCACTTTTCCGGCCGACAAGGTCAGCACTCTTGGAACGCAGTTTTAATCGACAAAGTTTGGTGTCTGGTCGACTGCCATTGGGCCGCGCGTCGCCTAATTGGCAAGCGGCCAAGCCCGGAAAACGTTCGTTATGGCTTGGATATGTTCTATTTTTTGGCTAATCCTGGCCAGCTAATCTACACCCACTTTCCGCATGATGCGGATTGGCAGTTGCTACGACATCCGATCTCTTTAAAGGTAAGCAACTTGTGTACATATGCCTGCACTCATGTGTTGAGTGAGCTTGATCTTTGCTGTTTCTCCCTACGCCTTTTCAGGTAACCCTCTATTGTATAGCTGCATTTTGTGTCAAACCTACCTGAACGAAGTCCTCGGGTTTCAACACCATTTCCATTTCAACACCATTTCTTGTACTGTTAATCATCTTTCGTACATTGCCGATCACATTTTGTGCGTTTAACATACCCCCTTGTTGCTGTGTTTGGTTCTCGGACCGAAGACAATGATTGGATGATCATTGAACGAAGAATGCTCTCGTTTCCACTCTTTGTTTGATAGTCTTACCATTGATTGTGGTTGTACATTGGACGTGCATCCGACGCGTATATCATTACTGCGATCGGCTCAAACATTTCACGTCACCCCAACTGTGATGCGTCAATCGCCCAACGGCACATCAACCCACACCAACGTGATCATGGGGGGCACTCAGGTGACGTGATGGAGTCACTCAGACGAGTGACTTTGAGGGCCGTGCGTAGGGGTGAGTACAAACACAAACTAACCGTCATTTGATTGGCTAGCGCTGGAAAGTCAATGTCAAACCGGTGCCTTGTGAGTGTGGAGTAATGCCTGAGCGGATCACAGTAGCGATGTTTATCGGATGCGCATCAAGCTATAGTCAACGCTACCTTTATCAAGGAAGGGATGAGAGCGGAAGTGTTCTGTGTTCGATCCTCATCCAAGCACTGTACTCGGGAACATTGAACAAATGAAATGTTATCAGCAATGTACGGAACACGACCGACAGCCTACGAACCATGAAATAAATAGCAAAGAGGTGTAGACGGTCGATAACCGGATAAGTGGATAGTATTTTGTCATATCGCAATTCTTCCGACGAGTTTTTAAAGGTGTGCATCATAATTACTTTAGCTACCATATATATTTGTCAACTTGAGGCGATGCGTTCCTTTGCCTGACAAGCTGTACTGGCTAGCCTGTGATTTACCGGGAACTCGTGTGATATCAGCTCATGATCCTTCTGTTGTTTAAACGCGTAACTGTTTGTGAAATACCAGTTACTCGTTTCGACTTGAAACAAGCGTGGTCGGTCTTATTTTTAGCTGTTTCATCAAGGTAGGACGTCGATTCCCGTGCTCGCTGTGGTATTCTATAAGGATACCTACTCACACCATTTGTTCATCACTTCATCGTCGGTTACAGTTCTCATGTGGCTGTGGATGGTGATGTTACTCTTATCTCGGGCGACTAACTTGGTGACACCTATCACTAGCTACCTCATTGTAGTATAAAAACCGATTGAAATGAGTTTTACAAGGCTGGATAAAGCACGGTTCACATAATTCAGCTCAGGTGATAGAATAACATCTTTAAGTTAAGAGTTCTTTACCGGTTTTCTTCTAATAGGTACAAAACTAAACAGTGGACTCTCGCAATTTTGCATTTCCCTTCCACCGCAAAAACTTGAAAGTGTCTTGTCTACATAGCCAATTAACCCTCGATAATCTTGTATCAAGCTTGACATCAAGCATCAGAGAGACAGGTTCCTTTCTATTGTGCCATCAAACTAACCATTCAGTAGTCACCTACACATCATTCTGATACAACGGAGAATGAAACAAAGGAAATTTATAAGCTGCAAGAAAAACGTCTGTGATTGGTTAACCGGCGTCCATGTTTGAATTCAAGATTGATCATTTCTAAGCCTTGTAGCTATTTGATCTCCTACTACAATACTCAAAAGAAACGGTAAAAATGAAAATCGACATGGCATTAAATCCAGTCGATTCTTAACGGATTGCGTTTTGTCTAGCTGTCCTGTCAAGCACTCCACTTTCCTACACATCACATGTCAACTTGTTACACAAGCATGTACGCCGCATGTTATGAGAGATTTACGGCGAATATCACCTGCCACTTTTGCTAGAATCTGAAGAAGTTCTCGTTGCATCAGTTGTTATTACCGTCGCTCTCGTTTCCCCTCGCCTTCGGATCTCATTCAACAAAAAGTGAGAAATGTTAAACAAAAGCGTCACTAACTTAAACGATTCGGTTGGTACCTTATTAGTTACAAGAACACTGGCAAAACTACGCTCAGAACTGCTCTGCCATAGCTCACATTACGTCTAGAACTTTTCATATGATATCCCACAAGTTTGAATCATTTTCTATCTACGCTGTATTCTGTTGGGACCTGTGTTGGAAAGTAAGAGGGTGACGGAATCAAAATAATTCAACACCATATCACCGTGGCTATAGTGAGCCAATAAAAATGCCCACACAGACCTTACCATATTTTAATGTATTGCAATGCCAAACTCCACTGCACACGCCGTCTAAACAAGGAGTCACGGATCACTACTGTGATTTTCCAAAGGTGGTTGTCGAACGTTGGTACACATCTGAGAAAACAAGGTTATCAATTCTTTCTCCTAATCGATAGTGTCACCAGGCACAACTTGTCGGTGGCAATGTGCAGTGTTTCTACAAACTTTCTTCCGCTAATTACCACGCCCCAATTGCAACTATTCCCACCTGGTATAATTTACTGCCTCAATAGACGAATACTGTCTTAATGGTTGGTTGGTTTTGCTGATTCATGCTAGACCATGGATTTGGACGTTTGTGATGCCGTATGATTTTTCAGTAGAGCCCTATTTAACGTCATTTAGGTGATAGTTGCTAACGTCATGGTTGCTTTGGTTTCAATTCCTGCGGCTTCATTAAATGCCCTCAAACAGTTGGCTTCAAAATCAACACCAGTATGCCGGATATTCTGTTGCAGACTAAGACAGAACATGAGGTAGACAGTGAGGACTTTATGGCTTGCTGAACTACCATTAATCAGTCACAACCTTTAATCATTCAAGAAATCCTTTATATCACAAAACATGCGACGAAAGTCTTTATGCCCTGCTCCGAACGCTTCGATCCAGCGTCGAGGAAAATTGACAACGCTGCTACACCTCTCAGGTGATTGTATTTTGTTTTCCCACTGAACTACGAACAGATACTCGACCAATTTCTATAAGAACGCATGAAGAAATCGCATCGACTAAAATTGTTTCTTTTTCCGATGTTGATATTGCTTCATATGGGTTGCCAAGAAAGCAATAGCTCTTCTTTCACCAATTCGGACGAGCCTATTTCCCGCATTTGAACTCGTTGTAACGTTACACCAGCTTGCCAAGAATGCAAATGCTGAATGATGCGATCATCGCACACTGAAGCTGGAACTGTGCAATAGGCCTTCTCGAAGTGTATGTCTCGGCTCAGACTTTTACCAACAGTTAGACACCGTTCGTTTCCCTCTCGGATTGTGTGTATTTTGAGGAGTTACTCTGTGTATGTATCTCGACCCATACTGCATTATCTATCTACAGCTTTGGTTTCATCTACGATGCGTTTTCTCCCATTTTGTCTCCGTTCTTCGTTACACTCGGGAAGGAATTCGAGAACCTCGCTCCCGTCAAATCAGCCTTCTTCAAGTATAATCTCGATTTGGTCACCCACCGGAACGCAGTGATTATGTGCTCCGACCCGGAGGTTTGTATCGCGATCGCCTTTCCTCCGCAGGCAGAACAATATTTGTCGTTCACCTTTGGTTTGTCCATTGACAATAAGGAGGGTAGTGAAGACTATCGTGGCTTGCCACTCAAGTTAGTTTATGTGAAGTGCCCTGACGACTGTGGTCTAAAATCCCCATGTTCGTTTTCTTCACAATTAATAACATTTCAACACGTTTTGGCCAGTCTCTTGAAATATGTACTCATCCCTCCGTTCTGCTAGTGACATCTGTTTTGTGATCACTGACTGTGCCATCTTGTTGCCTATCCACCATGGAGTTCAGCAAGTGTTTCATCAGCACGACTCCATGGAGTATGGGCTAAGTTCTGCAGTTACTGCACTAGTTAGTTTCTCCATCTAATAATGGGAATGCTGGTGTAGAAATATGTGTTAACTTCAACCGTGGAGAAACTGGGTTGTTCGATGGTTCTCATAAATTCACCGAGCATATGTGCTTTCTACACCTCGTCACCATCCTAGCTCACTTGTCTCAAAACTGGAAATTGCATAATTCTGTGCACAGTTTAACTGTGGAGATTGCAGCCTTAATTAAGCTGGTCGGAAACGCTTCTTGTCACTTGTGGTTAGTCAGACGAGGCCTAACTGATGGCTTCTTTCTTTGCGTACACTTGATTTGGCTTGATCAACTTATCCAATAGGCTTTATGAGACGACCTTCTCAATTTCCACACTCCCAAAGCATTCGATAGCTGATCCAGTTTAGTCTTGACCGTTGTTTAATTCTCGAGAGACACGTACTGACAGGCAAGTTGCCCGTTCGTGGGACTTACCTCTGACCACATAGGCAATGCTGGAGGTGGCTACTATCCTTGTGATACAGTGAGAGTGTAAGACCGAGAATGCGACTACTAAGTTATCTATTCAAAACAGACTGAAATGAGGTTATACAGTAAGCCAGCCCAAAATGATCGCCCTGATTCAGTGTTCCCTCTTTAATTGTAGGTTGTTGATTTTGTTCTTCTAACACTTTCGTATAAGATGGCTACTTTATTTGTACGCGCAATGAAGATCATATGAAAGCGTTTGTTAAAGATGCCTGAACAATATTAAGAGATCACAATCAGTTTTACTGTTCCAAGGGTTCACCTCGTCTTTTAAATTTCATCCGAGAATCGTGGGGTATCCAGTATAGTGCTGTTCAGTAATCACTTTTTCGCATACAGTGTATTCACTCGGCTGAGACTTGCGGTGAGGACTTAAACAGAGTCGATGGAACACCCATTCTTATCTCGTTTGTAAGCATGCTTAATGTAAACCTGAAAGGTGCAAGCAATTCATTCCAAGCTAAACCGCTCTAATTCATATACTTGTGCGGCTTTCCAACCACTGCATTCACACTATGGTCCAATCGCTCATCTCGTTCGACTGACAACTGGCGTCTTGTTATATGGGGCACGTGTGTGTGTATGTGTGTGTGTGTGTGTGTGTGTACGTTTTGTTGGTCGTTCAGCCAGCTTGATTACGTCATTCCTCGTCACACTCATTTCCAGTCGATACGGCCGACAGGAGATTGTGGTTCGTGAGCACAAGTCATTGTTCTACGTGCGTCCACCCCGCCCCGGTGCGTACAAAGTGCTAATCTATGCAAAACAACAACAAACGGATTCCAGGTCAACGGGAAATGGAACGCTGGACAACAACAGCGAGATTGGGTCAGCTAATATGTACGGTGCAGTGTGCGAGTACCGTTTGGTGGCCACGTTCGGGCCAAATTGCTCGCTCCCTCCCTATCCACCCTGTCAGTCCTCTAGCTACGGACCGAACGAGGTGAGTTTATCGAATGTGTTCCCTGAGGTACATACATACCTCCATCTTATGATGAAGTTAACTTATTCAGTGACGTGTTTGGGTTCGTTTTTCTCGCCTCACTATTGGTAAATACGCAGCTTATCTGCAAATTTCGTGTCAGACTCTCTTATGTACATAGCTTGCCCGTTTATCTGCGAGTATATGTGCTATATCTATTCCATCGGTTACTGTTTTGCTCATCTCGGCGGAAGGGAACTTTGGAACGATGGTGTCTTTTTCTGATTTCATCCTTATGCAGCCGGTACGTTGGTCATAGTAATTGTTCGTATTCCATGAGTACCTGTTAAATCGTCTGTTGCGGATGTTGGTTAAACCAAATTAACTATGACAGACTCTATCACTTTTCCATTCTAAGCAAAATTTGTGTTTCCGTTGCCTAACAGTCTTGTTTGATTTGTATCACATGGCTATTCTATCCTGCTAAAAACAATACCATATGTTGGGGATGATGAACGATATATTTTTCCTACCTGGAACGTATGATGCCGCCAATTTGTCCTCGTCCTGATATCGGAGCATAGTGGTGGAAATATAGAAACTGGTATCTCATCGACTCTTCACTGCTAAACTGCATCAGCCAGGATCGCATTTCTAAGGTCAGTGAGAAAAATATTACTGACCCAACCAAGGGAAATTGGGTTTTATTTCATTTACTTCACTGGATCTAGAGCTTACGATTGTTTGTTTCCGATTTTGTGACATTAACTAGCCGAAAGTATCCAGTAGATTACGTGTGTTATCTTCCCGCCATAGCAGTCAGATTTTTGTCAAAGAAGCCGCATTTGGGACAGTCGAAGCGCAAAATGGACAGAAGAGACGATCTGTTTCCTTCGTTTTCTGCCGTATCTTAAATGAACTATGTTTGTAACTTAGGACGCACAATCTAAAACTTCCTTCCTCGTCCATGAACTGCACCTTAGTACTGTTAGACACTTATGTGATAGTTCTCATGGCTGTTTTTTGATCAGTTCTGCATCCCAAAATGGAGACTGATCTCTCCGTGTACAATAGGCCAAGTCGCTCGAATGATTTTCCCACCCTAAGCTGGTCTGTCACGTGTATTAATACCCGTAGCTAACATCAGTTCGTTTGACTTTGCACTTGTTTCTGGACGGCCAAATGCCTTCCAATTGCTCGTGTTGACCGTGCTTCGTTTTTGCGTGGCAAATGGAACAAAGTTGGAACACAGATTCCCAGCGATCACATGCTCGATTTTATTTTGAAATGTTCGTTCTGGCAACCAGTTCGGGCTAGGCTTGCGGAAACTACACTTATCCAAACGACCGCCTTTTCCGCCCGCTAACAAATTAATCCTTCTCGGTGCGGGACTTTTGAATTGCAATTGGGCTGGATAGTACTCATCATCATCATCATCATAGTCAGCAATACATCAGTGGTTCACACTAATGCTTAACTGTCACACAACCATGAAGAAAAAGCAAACCCTATATAGGAAGAAAGAAGGAAAAAAGAAGGGGTCGGGAAGGGACCTAACCACTGAAACAAACTGTAGCGAGAAGGCGTCCAATAAACCACAATCTTTATTGTCCAAACCGCTAGTCACATGCAACGCGCGCTCTCTCGTTTATGAGTCGCAATTCCAACCCGTCCAACTACGTCCAGATTCAAACATTCAGCATCAAGGTGCCTACACCTTGCAAACAACACAACCGAGCTGCAAGTGTGAGCAAGGCGTCATCAGCGAGACAGCTTCCTTACGGCTTTCACTGCCACGCGTCATTAAATGCACTCACTTCACAGACAACTCGGCCAAACAACGACAACACTCACGCCACTGAGCTCGATTAGCCNNNNCCGCCGCTGATGCAGCTTCCCAGGTATACAAACCGATCAACAACCTCTATGACTACATTATCTAACCTCAAATCTACGTGATCACAGCAATCCTGCAGAAGCACTTTGCATTTTGAAACTGTAGAGCGCATTCCGAAGTATTTAGCAGAACGCGACATAATGTTTAACATCGCTTGTGCTGATTGACAGTTGTCAAACAGCAACACCTTGTCGTCAGCATAATCATGATCAGTCAGTCAGTCTTTCACCAGGTAGGAGCTCCACGTCGTCATCTTGCGAGTGCCGCAGACAATCCTCTATTATATCGTCTATGACGAAATTAAACAAAAATGGTGAGAGTGGACAGCCTTGGTGTCATCAGTGTTTGTTAGTAATGCATTCGGCCAGTTGTCAACTTGATAGCACAGCATACGACGTTAATGTTGAGCATTGTTTGTGTTCGATTGCCGTTTACGAGACTGGGCTTCGTGCACTTTTGCACAATCTCAGGTACAAATTACACCTCTTGCTTCTACTTTACAAGGCGTTCGGTATCGTGATACTTGCTGTGTTCCATGTAGACTGGAACCTTCAAGCTGCTCAAATCCAGGCAGGAGCAGTCGAGGCAATCTGGTTTGGATCTGTGTTTGTTAGCCCCCTATCATTAAAAGCTCCAGCTTCTGAACCGCAAGATGTACGGGTTCCTATACGATGTACGAATTCTCACGTGGACTTGTTACTTCCAGGCTGTCCAAACCTAGTCAGGAGTAGTCACGATAACTGGGCTTCAATCCTGTTACGGTAGTCGGGCTTCGCTAGGGCTGAGTTACCACGTGTTCACCTGTTAGATAACAGTTACTTAGGTGACACTAAACCTTTGGTTAGTTTCAAGTAGAGTGCTATTTAGTTCGGAAACGATCGGTGTTTATTTTAAGACAGGGACTTGCCGTTACAGAAGAGTATCTCTAGACCTTACTGACCAAAGATGGTCTACTATTTCAACTTGCAACGCAGAATCCCTTCACTTGGCCTGCGCGATCACCGAATCTGAGCGCTGTCGAAAACCTCCGAGGCTATTCCGGTTGCAAAACAAAAAAGTGTGAACTCCGAAGTAGCACTGAGAAGAGGTCAAAACAGCTTGAAATATTATCCCCATCAATTACATCAGTAAAGTACCTGAAGCTCTGATACGATATGTTGTTGATGTAATCACAACAGGAGGTGACAAGAGTGCTATTGAAACTAATATACATGCCCATATATCGTAACACAGTATTGGTAAGTCCTATCTTCTACCACCTAGCCTTTGATTTCGCTCGACCGTTGCTTAACGGTAACATACGAATTAATAAGGGTACCTCCAATGTTCCCACTCTGAAACAGATAGAAAAACAGGCTGTTCTTGCCACGGACTTTGAAATCGTTGAATCTCAACGATTGCTGCGTTTCAGAGGCTACAATCCATGACAGTAGTTCACGTACGGGATTGATAACACCTTCGTCCAGTTCATCAAGATGGCAGGAAGACACATTGCGAGATGCAAGCATTTCGTTTATTCTCATCAGTTGATTACATAAAAAATTCGGTTATCCAAATAGGTTAAGCGCGTAGCGATAAAACAGTGAAACGAACGAATGTCACACGGATGCAATCAGGGCTCACTGCCACGGTAACGAAAATGATTGCGGCAGCGCCTTTTGCCAACAAAAGACCGGTGGATGACGCTTGATCAACAGTGCTTCAGAGAACGTCAACAACCTAGGGTTGCGATTGTGCAATAAGACCATGAACGAAGTAGTGGGGTCGACCACATGATCTGTTGCGATTAGGTGTTTCGCGATCGAACACGCGGGATTTCTGTTCAGACGTTGGTATGCTGACTCGCCTTGTGTCTTCATTTGCACCAGCCACCTGGGGATGTGCTCCGCCTTCCTCCATCGTAAGTTTCGATCTGGTAGATAACATGGGAGGCAGAGTTTTTCCAGAATGAACGAACAGAACAGTAGAGACATCCTGCGACTGGAAAGCAATAAGGGTTGCGGAATGTGTGCGATCAATGGCAGATTTCAACTCTCGATTTACATCGGTAATATTGTGATCATCTCTGTAAGGGAAGTTCATAAAACCTGCTTTTTCGGTGTTAACTGTGGTTGTGAGGTAGCCATTCGTTTCTTGCAATTTGACCGGATATCTATTCGCAAGCAGAACATTCTTCAAGAGCTCCTCTACAGATTTTAGCCTGTAGACCGTGCACAGTTTTTTTGTTCGGTGAAAAATAGTTCGCACTAAACCACGTTTGTAAGCCACGGGTGCAAGTGAAGAGAACTAAAAGTACTGCCCACTCCATGTGGCTTTCCGATAAACAGCCCGGCTCAGTGTACCACCTAAGCGCCTAGTAATAAGGACGTTTAAGTATGATAATGAGTTATCCGACTTTTGTTCATGTGTGACACGGTAATTTCGATGGGTGGAATTAAGCTAATGTAAAAGAGTTATGAAATGATCAAAATCGGTTAATATTAGGATGTCATCGACATACCGTTTATAAAGCAAAGAACGATCAATACAATTTGATAGTCCGTCTTCGGCCATTCCAAGAAAAATATCAACTAGTGCTGCGCCCAGCGGGCTGCCCATTGTCACACTATCAATTTGTTTATAAGCACATCCATCGAACTCAAATCGAATGTTTACCGTACATATAAGGATCAAATCTTTAAAGTAGTCGACAGAAATTGATAAAGAAGTATTCTGAATCAAAATAAGACTACGTAAATACTCAACTGTTTTATGTGATGGAATGTTTATGATTAGTGAGTCGACATCAATTGAGTACGTATTTTGTGTGGAACTCACCGAAATATTCTCCAAAATATCACGCAACTCAAGAGAATCTTTCAAAGAACGGGAGCTGAGGGTTTTACGGATGAAATCGAGGAGCTGGGCTAGCCATCGAGTGAGGTTGTGATAAGCTAAATCATCCATAGCCAAGGTAGGCATCAAGGGAACACTGGCTTTGTGCAATTCCGATGATCTCATTCCTGGTGTATCGGTCCCAATCGGTTTCAATTGTTTGTACTGTTGCTCACTTATACATCCATCACTTATGTATCCATGATTGTACCCGTGTGATGTTCGTTCATTTCATTGTTTTGCCGTTACCCGTTTAACCTATATATATATATATATATATCCAAATGTTTTATGTGATCGACTGGTGAGTATAGACGAAATGCGTACATCTCGCAATATACGTCTTGATGAACACCTTCACAGTCTTGTTGCTCCACAGTCGCCGATTGATAGACAGTATTCCGGTTATCAGTAGAATTTACTCCATCCGCCTGACAGCATCTGTTAAGAGCAGTTCTATACACATAATCTTCAGAAATCGTCTTGTTATGTTCGCTTATGTTCTAACTAACGCAGTGACATCGGTGTCAAGGACGTTTTTTACTACGATCTGACCACTCTCCTTCCGTTACTCTGGTCCGAGATTTGAACGCCCAGTTTGTCCGCCTTGATGAGCCTGAGTCTAGTCAAAGTGGCAGATTTGAGCTGACATCACATCCATTGGATAATAGCGGGTGACTATTGCAACTGTGCTCTGAACACAGGCAAATTTTAGCCAACACTAACTTTACACATCGTGCACATCATTGTCATATTTGAGGCCCTTCTCCGAATCATACCTGGTCTCAGATTGATCAGATGGCTGTTAGCTGCAGATGATGTAGCTTCATGTAGGACTGTTGTTCTTACTGAAGCCCATATCTGAGTTCAGATCCTGCGTTGGTGCGTAGTCGTTTTGTTTCGTTGGGTAACTACCCCACCGATCACAACGACTGGTTATTGAAAAACAACAGACCTTCAGTGAGGTATATGTGCCGAACCAACCTAGAAAGCAAGCTCAGCAGCTCTTAACTCGAAAATCTTAATGGCTGCTGGGTTCAACTCTCAGGCCATTCAGAAAGCAGGTGCTGTAACATGCGGTATTTTGTCTCTGGTTAAGCAAGCACTGAGTCCCAAAGAAATTTCTAAACTTGTTAGACCTCAGGTTGAGTGTCTCTCCTGGCAGTTTGTGTAACAAGTTTAGAAGGAATATCCGTAGGAAGCTAAAGTGTGGTCTGGTCGCCGATCGTGAGGCGTGGCCAGTGGAGAAAGTTCAGGAGGTGGAAACCGCTTTCGCTTTAGGAAAAACTGGTAGCTTCTTCAAGCTTATCCATATTGCTGGTTCATGACTCCCGTTTGCCAGAAGCAGACGACACACCCATTCATAACGGGTACAGAAGTTTGGGGCGCTAAACGGAACACTGGCGGTCAACTTAGCTGACTTCCCGCTTCTGGTGTACTACCACCACATACCTGCAGTGCAGTATTCTGGTCAATGGGCTTAGAATCGCTCACCAAAACTGAGGTCTGCCGTCGCGGTTCAGCTGTCAAACGTCATAGAGCTGCTGATCTAGACGGCCTCGTACTGGCACTTTGCAAGTAAAATGGGGATGCATTGTTGGAGGCCTTGACCCAGTTGTTTCAACTTGTGTGGACGACGGAGAGCATTCCTCCTTGTCGGAGCCTTTCGGTAATAGTTCCCACATACAGGATGGGAGTTAGGACTCTTATGAAAATCATATAAGTATTAACTTGTCCTCAATCACTACTAGGGTTCTGGCATCCATTATAATATGCCGACTCCCTCCAAACTGGGAGGTAGACATCGGAAGTGCTGGCATCGTTTCATTCTGAAAAAGGGTGTGTTGACCAAGTCTTCATCCTCCGCCAAATTCTGGAACAGCATCATGCATACCACCGGCTAACTACTGTCACTTTTTCCGACCATAAAAATGCGTTTCATTAAGTCGATCAATCTGCACTTTTAAGGTGGCTCAAACGCGGGAATGCATCGACCAGGTATGTAGATAGGTTATTGGTGTTTTATTCCCCTACTTAGTTCATGTTAGAGAACACGGTGAACTGTCTGTTTCAGTACTAAGAGCGGCGTGTGTCAAAGCTGTCCATTTTCACCGTTTTTTGTTTACTTTCGTCATAGACGAAATAATGGAGAACTGTCCGAGGTATTCACAAGATACCGGCATGGATCTCCTACCCAGTAAAAGACTGACTGATCTCGATCATGCTGACAGTGAGGTGTTGTCGCCTGACAACTGTATAGCAGTACAAACAGTACTAGTTGTTAATTCGTGTTCTGTTAAATGCTTAGGAGTGTCCTGTGCAGTCTCTAAATACAAGGTGTTTCTGTAAGTCTGCTGTGACTGCATAGATTTGGAGTGGGATGATGAAGCTGTGGAGGTTGTTGACCGGTCTGTTTACTTTCGAAGTTGCATATGAATCACTGAAGATGTAGGGATTGAAGTGGAAGATCGTATTTCCGAGGCTAGATTGATATGTACCAACGTTGGAACCTTTAACAAAACAGATGAGTTTCTCCGTGGCTTAAGGGTCGCGTATTTAAGACAACCGTACGTTTACACAGAATTATATGGCTAGGCCACGTACTAAGGATGCCAGTAGTCGTCTACCACACCGAACACTGTCTATCCACAAAATTATTGTTTCTTTTTTACTTCGCCGTTTCCTCAGTTGATCTCATTGTTGATGTCGCTAAAGTATGCTCATCTCCTCCTCCCTCTCTACAGCTAGCTAAAAACTACCAAGTTCAGGCCATGCATTCCGACTGCACGTTGCGAGCGAACCGTGGCTGTTTGGAATTGCGCTTCGCATTGGGCTCTTCGCCTGGCAATCCGCCTGCTCGATTGATGGGCAAATTACGTTGCACTCTCGTCCCCGAGGAAGCACTCACTCGCAGCCTATTGCAGCGTAGCGTGAATAGAAACAGAGAGGCTGTGTTCGCGGTTTTCCTTCCGGAGGCTGGCGAATACGGTTTGGAAATCTATGCGAACAACCCATCTAAAGATGGGAACTCGTTCTTTGTGGTAGGTATTTTGGTGAACGTTTCTGCGGGATCGTAACTCTTGATCGGCTACAGATTGCGGTTGTTGAACTTTGTGTTTTCGGAACTTGCTGTTTTAGGGAACAATAATTATCCTGGTGCTCTCTTATTGTATGAGGACATCCCTCCGAAGCCTAAAGGCAGCCCATATTGTTTTGAAGGTTGTATTACTTGACGTGTGTGAATTCTCGTTTCTCAGTGTAGTGTTTGACCATTGCTTTCTACGCTTGATCGCTTGCTTTAAGTGGCATCAGTTGATGAATAAAAAGAGGGTTGAAGAGGAGATATCTGGTAATGAGTGCCCTAAGAGTTCTCTTGTCCAGTTATTTGATATGCACCTACCTGACTGGTTAGGCCGACCAAGTGGCAGAAGGTGCGAGGTGGACAGATCGTGACATCCGTTTATGATCCTGGTTTTGTGTTTTATATGACTTTACCCGTGAATAAAACTATAGATCAGCATTTATTTCTCAGGACCCCTAATGACGTTGAAATCGTATTTCATCGTCAGCCGGGAATTCTATCCCAGAACTAGGCCTGCTTACCGTCAGGCCTAGTAATTCGGTTAGTCGGTGGATTCAGACTAGAAACACGTTCTTACCCATCACCTCTGCATATGTTTTACCAAGCTGTTTCAGACACTGTCAATAAGACCTTCTACGATGCACTCCGCCATCCTTCGAGTCGAAACAAATACGCGGTCATAGTTGTGTTTGCCAGCGATGTTACCACACAACTCGATCATCTTATTTCAAAGGAGAGAGGCATTTAGGTAGCATGTTTGGTGCCCGAGCCTGATACACTGACAGTGGCGATTGACTGTTACAATTATGTGTATCTCACGGGCTCCAGATATCGAGCTGCACATTTCAGCAGTAGAGACATCAATGCGTCACTTTGGGGCCAATCTGTGCAACTCAACCGTGGACGCAAGTTGATCACGTCGCCAGCAGCTATCGGTCGCACCACTCCATACTGGTAATAGTTTATTTTGGAGTGATCTCTATTCTACTGTTTGCTTAAAGAGCATCTGCTCATGAACCTAGAGTGCGGCTAGATATTGTGCAACGATGGTATACGAAACGCTTATCAAAAAGTACTTACAGTTAAACTGTTCAGGGCATAACGGTGACCTAACTCAAACGAGCACTGGGCAGGAACCTCGATAGCTATGCTAACCTCTCACCAGGAGATTCATTCCAAAGGAGCACCGCTAATACGGCAGAAGTGGATTTCTTTTGACTCAGCAGAACTTGAGAACAATCGTCGACTGATCCTTATGGCTCCGAATAAGAGAGACTGCCGTGATTTGAAACCTAAACTTTCGAAGAGTCTACTTGAAACCTACTTCTCGGAACCAGCCAGAGAGATAGAAAAGACATTTTCTTAGAGAACGGCCGGGTGCTGTTTTCCGTTAATCGTGACTGCATTGGTCATCGACAAGATATCGGTGAAACTGTGGGTGGAAAAAGTGGTTCATTGATTCATAATTGGTCGCTTCGACTTGATAAATCGACTGGGGCTTTTGAGGAACAGTTCAACTGGCCTTAGCCAGCTCTTTCAGCTAAGGATGATGGAGTTTGTAGCAGTTCTGACAATCATCATTCAGAAACTGATGATGCTTTGGAGCTTAAATTTAGTGAAACGCAATGGAGCTTCAGATGCGGACTTTCTTTTTCCATGTCCTTTCAAAGTTGGCGGTAGGATTGTTGTCTGAGCTCACCGCACTTCGTGCTATATGGCAAACTGAAGAAGTGCCTCATGATTGATGCTTATCAACATTTATTTTCATTCTCCGAAGCTGTACCGGGACAACCACAAAGGTATTAGTCCTGTCTCTATCACATCCATCAGCATTGACGATGTCCATGGGTCACTTAATTTGACGGATTCTGAATGATTCAAATATGTCCATTACGATAATGAGAATAAAGACATATAGGCGAACATATGTTTTCGATAATTCATTTTCAGGCCGGTACAATTATATAAGGGGTTAGTAGAGTTAGATCGCGATATCGTTCAGACTTATTACAGAGAAACGAGGTCACTGGCCAGTCAGTTGACGATGGCTTGATTGGTCGTTTACGTCACGCTTGTCCATTAGTTTGACGGCGCCGGTTTGCCATCGATCCGATGGATTGGCCAGATTTTTCATGTGGCCCCAGGTGTGTCGATCCTGGTAGGATGGACAAGTGCTAACCGTAGATTCGGGATGCAATGTTACAAAGCTACGTTGTTAACCTAGGTGTGCTTATTACATACCAACCAACTAATCAGATTACCTGGAACGTTTTTAGATGTTTGACCTTCCATTCCTTCATGAAAGTGGTTTTCAACCTACGTTCATCAGTAACTTCGCTTAAAACGAGTAAGTTAGTTTATCGAGCTTTGTGTATTGTCCTGAGCTGGAAATTTCATGGATGGAGGCCCCGAGTGTCCTGACCGTGAGAATTTTGTTCTGAACAGTACCGCTTTTGTTGATACCACGGACTTTGTCCTGACTTTGAAGCAAACACTCCCGCACCGACGTTCTTTTCTACCGACTGTCATGATATGTTTAGACGTAAAAGCCGTTCTTAATTCGGATGGCCGGCTTGCTCTCTGGGTCCGTCTTCATCGCAGAACAGTTCTAGTGAATTACTTCAATTCGTCGAAGTTGTTGCATACCTGATGTGAGTGCAGAGTGCATACTTATGAGTAGTCTCCCCAAGAGCTCTCTACTCCACGTAGCGTTCGACGTTGCCCAATGTCTTTTTTCCTGTTCAACTATATGATGAACAATACTACATGAAGAGCACTCAGAGTGGGGCTTTTACCAAGTAGTAATCTGACTGTTATTGAGTATGCAGACATTATTGCTTTACTTAGTCCTTCTGCAGAGAGCATGCAAGCTATGCTGAACCGGTCAACGAAGATGGCTGGTCTGTATAATATGCACTTCTCACCGTCAGAGTGTTGGTCCAGTAGTTGGTTAACTCGAACTTCATCTTTGATGCTGCAGGCAGATTCCTTGCAATCGTCACCCGCCTCATCTAAGTACATGGTGTCATATCACTAGCTCCTAGAATTGCTGACATAGTGTCCATAAGGATAGCGAGAGCACGCAATTTCTTTGCTATTGTTCGTCACGTATGGCATCGCGGACCTACGATGTCGACTATGTTTATGTTAGAGGAACCCATTTGTTTCGTTCAAAACCGCCTCCTTCCTCGAGAAGACGATCCTATCCAATCATAATAAGTGGAAATGTTATGAACATTCGAAAGGTGACCTCCACTAGTTTTTACCCATCTGGCCTTTATTCCGCTACGCTCACTGGTGGCTTAGTGACCTTAAGTGCTTTTTCTGATGTCTGTCCTTCGCTTTTCTGGGCCGATAACGTTGGTAGGTCACTATGCACCCTATGAATACCATGCAATTTTCCCCCTTATCGCACACGTTTTCGGAGCCGAACAAAGTTGGTTTTTTGCACCCGTCTTTTTTTGGTTTGTCTTGGGCGCAATTAACGGGGACTGCCGCGTATTTTCGGAGCCAAGATTTGCCGTGTTAATTATATCAAGGAGGAGAACCCTATTTCCTGTCAATCGTCTTATTATACCGTGGACGAACCAGCGTACTGAGTCAAAGGTTACAACAGTTTACAACGCATATGTGCACTCAGTTCTGTTTCACTGATCAAAGAAGTGGCCCATCCTCGTGGAAAATGTTTATACTTTCGCTATTCGACGACCATTGTCCTTGACCGTGTGAGCAAGGCGACGGTCTTTCGGCGCTTATTTGGAAAGTGTGCAAGCTCGCGACCGACGCCCGAGATGGTAAAAAAGGATAGTCTTCACTGGCTGTGTCATGTCTTTGTATGCCCACGGCATGTTTACTTCATGGCGCAAGAAACGACAAGGCAATCGCGTAATGACCTGGTCCTACGTTATGAAAGCCTTGATCATTCCGCTGAGCAAGGTTGATGGTTGCTGTCTCTCTGAGTGGGGAGTTCGCGATCATCCACGGCGCTGGGTAAAAACTGTCTGGCATGGCGACGTATCGTATTCAGCTACAAGCTTGTGTCTGCTTTGTTGATGACTCTTCGACTTTTTCACGTATTCTCAATGTTTCTTTTGTTTGTTTCTTTCTTCTTCGTACAGTTCCACCGACTTATCACTCTTCCAATTCATAGACTACTGTTAGCCGCAGCCACAGTACTCGTGTGTATGGCTCAAGATGGAAAGTGATGATGACGACGATGGTGATGATGACGCATCAGTTTTTTTACGAAGTTTAAACAAAAATTTTGGAACACAAAATATGGTGACTACACACATTTCGTATTCTCTCATCAGTACCACACTTACCTTCGCCTAATTCCGTTTCTCATATCAAGTAACAAGGAGGATGGGTAGTCAGACGTTACTTGCGAGCAAGACGCCATCTCCAGCTGATCGATGGCTATCACTTCAACAAGACGCAAGAATGTTGGATTATGACGACTTACCAGGATTCGGAATACCAAAGCTGGACCAGTAATGTGATCAGCAATCAGGATGTGTTTATCATGTCCCAAGTAAGTTAGCTGGATTTCAACGACGAACAGGGTCACACGGATAGATTGAAAAACAAGAATCAATTGAGTGTTGCAGACTAAGAAAACGTGGTCTCACCAGTTGCAGAGAGTAAACCAAGTCAACTTGTCTAGATCCAATTAACTGGGGCATCTTAAATTGGAGATGGTGTAGTTAGCTGTTTCACCGAAATCGCCGCTCTCCTGTATTACGAACTTCTGCTTCCATTTAAACAAATGTTTGTTCACTGTGGAGGTCAAATACTTTTGGGCCCTACCTGTGCAAATTTCCCCCCATCTAATTGTAAATTTGTGGACACAGTATGAGGTGGAACCGAGTGACAAATCTCCCATGCTTGAAGCCACCGGCAGCGTCCAAGTCTTAACGAGTGCATGAAGTTCATCTGCCTTAACTAGTGTGCTGTCTGACACATCACATAATCGTGCATCCACTTAGGTACACTTTCTACAATGAACACTTCTGCGGCCGATGATTTTAGTCTGTTGTGTCTTTCCATAAACGTTTTAAAGTAGCCACTAGATTGTAGAACAGACATGATCACGTCTAGCTCCTTTGCAGGTCTGTCACATACGAGTTCATCCTAATCGTGTGAAAGGTGTAGTCATCAGTGTGCGTTTATGCTTTACTGCTGTGAAGCTGTTGAAATGAAAAAATACGGCTATAACCTGGTCTCCTTTTGGTAGAATTGGATTTATCTACCTTCACAATTTTCCTAAGATTATTGTGCAGTGTAACCTCGCCCATTGAGAGAACTAGGAGAGTATCAGGTGAGTTTATATGTGAACATGGGTGGCAACTCTTATTTGTGTCGAGTCTGTAATATTCTACCAGTCTCCATCGCATTCCTTGTTAGTTCCTGTCTGCTGCAACTTCCGGCACACCAGGTGTGAATGAACTGTGTGATAAGCTTCCTTTCCAATTCATTGGCATACAGACCTGCTGTTCCAGATGGTGCTTTGGAACGGTCATGATCACAATGTTTGTTGAATCCGTTTTTGAGAAGGTATTGTCCAACACCATCATCTTTGAATGAACTAACTGGATAGTTTGTAGTAATCCCAAGTGAAGCTGACTCTTCCTAAATAAGACAACTGTTCCACTGTACTTTCCATTGCACCATCTCATCAAATTACAGATATGGCAGTATATTATACTGTCGGACAACGAATCACCGGTTCGTGGTTTGCCTACGATTCCGCCGGCCTATCTGGGCCCGTCGCCTCGGTTCGAGTCGATGGGTCTGTCCACTGTCAGCCATCCGGATCCATTTGTGCAAGCCAATACAGGCGAGCTATGCATCCAGTTGAATCGCAGCGCCCACACGCCTGTACGTATCATGGCCCAGCTGATCCACGCCAGTCATGACGTATCTGAGGACTGCTCGCAACAGGTTGGTGTGCATGTGTGTGATCCTGAATCCTGCATATATCAAGACACAGTAGCCTAGAAGACTGAATATTTACAGCAGTGTATCGTATATTAACCAGGATGTTCGTTTTCATCATGCAATTCTACCGACCGATGATTCGGACAGTATCGTAACTAACTACGTTGCCTGTATGGCTCGCTGTGTTAGATGTGTGCACTGTTGATAGTGCCCGTACCAGTTTGTTTCAGGAGACATTGGACTACACTGCTTTTTGTCCGGTTATAGCCGAGTAAGTATCGTGAGTTAATCGATCGGCAGAATTGCCCCCGTCACGAGGAGGGCAGAGTAGTACATCTGACATCAGATTGGTCATGAGATCCGCCGAAATAATAGTGGTAAATCGAGTGACAAACAATATTGGGGGTCTTATTTCTCCTCCATACTAGAACATTCTAGAAACGGTTGGGCCAATTTTCAGTGGCTAAAATACACACAGCTCTATCACTTTATGTCCAGTCAACACACCTAACACTCTTTAATTTAAAATCCGTGTTGCTTGACTATCTAACAAGACCAATCAGTTCAGATATGGTGCCGGATATGCGGTCACAGCAAGCTCATCGCCGTAAGAGACCGACGGTGTTGGTTTGAATATCGTGACGGAGTGGAGGCCGTGTGCGAGTGATTCTTTGTATGGCAGCACAGATAGGGACGCTTCATCGGTCATCATGTTACGTATATGGTAGTAAAGTGGTATGTGAGTGAACGAATTCGGTACAGCACTCCTCCTTCCATCGAAATCAAAAGTGTTTCTTTCGAGGGATTCTAATCAATATGACTACAATACGATTACTGGGGCAGGAATTCCCCGTAAGAATTGTCAAACTAGACACATTCGGAATCAACCCTGGGGTCTAGTCAATGTTGTTCTGAATATCTGAAAATATTATGCACCTTCTGGAAGGAAGCATATTGCTAAATGACTCCCTCTTGTAGTCTTTTCAGTGTCTTTTGTAACCATCATACAATGTTGATGGATCACGTGTTGAAGCGAATAATGTTCCATGCCATTCATAAACCACTTAGACCAAAGGATTACGAAAGATAAACTAACCGATACCACACTATTCAATGAGCACAGCTACACCATTTTCAGAGCTCAAGATCATGCTAAGAGCGATTATATATGAGAAGGGATTGCTTACTGTTCAAAGAGGTTTCAAAAGGTTAATCTGACGCGAATTCCCATGCTTCTGTTCCTCGACGGAAACGTTCTTGGTTCACACTACAGATACGTTACTTAACTCAGTAATTCCAATTCCTCAGGTCCACAAATGATCTCCGTACTATACTCTGTAAACTCACATTTGTAGATGGTCACTCTCGAAAAGCATCATTCGCATTTCCCATTAATCATTTCACAGGTGGTCATCTGGCATAGTTCAGGGCTCAAGACTACCACTGAATAAACTTCACACTAGATCCCCTAGTTAAATGCAGACCAGATTTTGACCTACCAAATCGATGTGTGAAGGTCGTTGACAGATTTATTTGTACGCCTTGATGATCCACTCTGTGGTTAACGCGTAAATAGTGCGGGTTTAGTCTGACAAGATGGTCACACTCTCTTCCTGCTGTTCTATCACGCACACTTTCGCAAATGAACAATACGGGGCAAATCGAAACGAATGACTCTCGTACTGGAACTAACAGCTCTCCCCAACGTCAGAAAAATCGGAAAGTGGAAGCGATAATTAGAAAAGTGTATGTATCGTGCGGGACGTGTCAACAAAGGCGTCGGTGTTGCACTATTGCTAATCGATATGGAGACACGTCAGCCGTGCAACACAACGTTTATCTTCATCATCTCGTGTTTTCACATACCTTACAACGGGTTTCTATCAATATCTAACATTATAAACCATGCGTCTTTTGCAGTAACAGCACAACGACACTGGACCTTGATGCGGTGTGACAGCTTGCGTATCTCGATGACCTGTTGGGCTAAACTGGACGGTGTAGTGACCACACCAACAGAGTTACTCATACCAGGCAGGCCAATAGGTAGAGGTCTGAAAAACCACAGTCTCCTGGTCCTCCAGGTTGGGGTTTGGAAGATGGTTGGCATCTTTGTTCCGAACAAAGTACCAGTCCTGATATACTGCCGCCCATCAGCTGTCTTGCGGTACAAGCTTTTGAGCCATAGACTTTGGTTGAGAACCCTTATCGTTCTCCCGTCTAGGACTGGGCCTCCTGGCAGTATCTCAGCCCACATACAACCATGAAGAATCAGAACATCGGTAAGTCCACACTGTACCGGCCGTCGCGCAGTATAAACCGGGTCGCTTTATCTGCTGCATACAGCAAGGTGGATAGGCGAAAACATGCTACTGCTGACCTCTCCCTCACAATCCTATCAAATTTGACGCTCCCAGACCCCTCCCAAATCCCACTTCCACTGATCAACCTGTATGTCCCACGATAGATATGGCTAATCATAGTAACACTGTGCTGGTAAGTTCCATCTCTTACCACACAGCTTCAGACCTCCCTCGTTCCTTGCTTAGGTCTAGAATGCGAGTTAAGGTGCCTTGAACGTTCACACGCTAAAACAGATAGATCATCAGGCCGTTCTCACACGAACGTTAGACTCGTTGAATGTCGATGTCTGCTGTATCTCGGATACGTGAATCCATGACAGAAGACAACGCATGGAACTAATAGCACCCGCACTTTCTACCCGATACAGGTTGTACACTTCGGGTGGCTTCATGGCCGCAGTTACCGGTCAGGCTGGAGTAGGTACAGTTCTCAGCACGACGGCCACTGCCGCATCAGTGGATTGGTTACCTGTTAGCAGTAGACTTTGTGCCGTCCGCCTAGCAGGTTCTGTTGAGGCCATCTCTAGATGCAAGACTTTCAGAAATCTTTTCATTGTATGCTTACGCTCCTACTGACTGTAGTGACGCCGGCGTCAAGGACGCGTTTTACTCGGATCTGACTGTTCTCCTTCGGTCGACACGTGGTTCTTATATAGTCATTCTGGCCGGATTCAGGATAGATTGCTGTTAGTTATAGGTGGTGGGGTTCTGTTCAAGACTGTCGTTCTTATTGGAGCACACACTTCGTTTCGGACCATGGGTTGGCACATTTCCGTTTCGTTCTTACTTTGTCTGGATAACGACCACACTGACAGCAACGACTGGCTGTTGAAATACTGGCTATACCGTCGGTAAAGCGTGGGTACCAAACCAGCTTAGAAAACTGCCTTAACAGTTCTCACTCTGAATATCTAAACAGCTGCTGCACCCAACTCTCACAGGCCATTCATGAAGCAGGTACAGTAGCATGCAGCACGAGGGTGAGGGTACATGAGTTGAACAAACATTGGATCTCGGGGAAATCTTTGGAGTTGTTAGGAGCCAGACGCAAAATCCCTTCTGGCAGAGAGATATCCGTATGAGGCTGAAACGTAGTCTAAAGGTTGGGCTGGTCGTGAGGTTTGGTTGAGCAACTGGAGACCGCTTTTGCTTCGGGGAGCATCGGCACACTCTTCAAGCTCATCTGTGCTACTGGTCCCAGGCGACTGTCTGTCAGTGAGGCTGTCAGCGAGACAGATGGCACACTCATCTACAGTAAGTCCAGGGGATTGGAGTGGTGGGCGGAATATTTTGATGGTCAATTTGGCTGGCCTCCTGCTTCTACTGTGTTACCGCCACCAACTTGTGATGTAGTACCCTGATCAGCAAGTTTGGAACCACCCACTAAGACTGAGGTAGTTGCATTTCGGCTGTCAAATTTAATGGAGCTGCCGGCCCAGATGATCTTGTGCGAGCACTTTTCAAGAAAGGCGGGGAGACGTTAGTAGAGGCATTCACGCAGATGTTTCAACTTGTGTGGACGACGGCGAACGTCCCTGTGTGCTGGGTTCACCGGATACTAGTCCCCATATTCAAGAAGAGTATCAGGGACTGTTGCGGAAGCCATAGGGGAATTAGTTTGACCCCAGTCATTTCAAGGCTTCTGGCATCCATTAAACTTCGTCGACTAAATGCAGTTCGGGAGGAAAAAACAGATATGGTTTCGCTCTGGGCGGGGATGTATAGATCACGTTTTTACTCTTCGTCAAATCCGGGAGCAGCGTCATGTGTACCGCCGATCAACAATTGCCGTATTTCTCGACTATGACGGTGCGTTGGATTCGTGGGATCGATCTACACCTTTAGGGTCGCTTAAACGCAGGAGTTTGTCGACCAAGTATGTGGACATACTGTCAGTGCCTTATTCGCATACTTCAGCTCAGGTTGGGGTTTACGGTGAACTGTCTGGCAGTCTCAGTAGCAGGAGCGGCGTACATCTAGGCTGTTCAATTTCGTCATAGAAGAAATGATGGAACGTTGTCTCCAGTATTCATAAGATGCCGACCTGAACCTGTTACCTGATGGCAGGCTGACTGATTTTGACTATGGTGACGACAAGATGTTGCTGTTTGACAGCTTTCAAGCAGCTCAAATAATGCTGGACGTCATTTAACACTGTACTAAATGCGCTTTGTAGCCCCCGAATGCAAAATGCTTCTGGAAGGTTGTTATGATAACGTAGTTTTAATGTTAGATAGTGAAGCCATGGAGATTGTTGACCGGTTTTTATACCTGGGAAGTTACATCAACGACGGTGGATGTGTAGGGAATGAAGTGGAAGCGCGTATCTCTAAGGCCAGGACGGTGTTCATTAATCTGAGACACCTATGGCAACAGAGAGGTATTTCTCTGAAGCTTAAGCATCGCGTGTCTCAGACAACAGTGAGGGCTGTATTACCTCACAGCAGCGAAATTTGGCCGCTCAGGATAGAAGACGTGAACCGTCTTCAAGTATTATGATGATGATGATGATGATGATGATGATGATGATGACAAGTGGTGAAACTCCTCGAGAGGCTAGTGAAAGGAGAGATCGGAACTCACTTGACCCGTTTTGGGCTCCTTGGTCCAGTCCAACATGGCTCCTGGCATGGGCACTCTTGTCTCACAAGTCTTCTTATTGCGAAGAAGAATTGGGCAGAGGCAGTGGATCAGGGTCATGCTGTAAATGTAGTTTCTACTGACTTTAGCAGGACTTGACAAGATACCAGTGGGCAGGCATCGCCTGCCTGGATGGGGTCCTCGTGATCACTCAAACCGCTGGCTAGATACGCTATCCGAGATGGCGGTGTGTCGCAGTCAATGGCGTACCTGTATCCATACCATTTCTAGTTCTTC
>QNGE01006465.1:0-26460 GCA_008508345.1 Paragonimus westermani
AGGGACGTGTTTATCTGTAAGAACCCGGATGTTATCGACGTGCATCGACCACAGTCTGTCGACGTCCTCTATGGGGACCGTCGGGTTCCAGATCATCTTATCAGCTCCAAATATTAGTTTCTTGTTGTCTATTCGGTCAAACGGTTGCACCTTTTGTGCCTGCTTTACCAGCAGGGAGCAGTAGAATAAAAAATGAATCGTTACATGATCACTCTTTCCCAATCGTGCCGCAGGCAACACGTTTGTGACGTCCGTGCTGTGCCGAGTTAGGATCAGGCCTAGCACTGAGGCCATCTGACCGGGTCGGAATATCGTGAGTACTCTCACATACTGTGCTGGTGTGAATTTGTTGACTAGGTCGAAGAGTTTGTGATCAAACCCTCTATCACTAACATATCCCAATGACCAGTTGACTCTAGGAGCATTAAAATCTCCCAAAACGAGCAGGCGATGGCCTGATTGGCAAGCCGACTGGAATGATTCCAGTAATGCTCCGTCTTCCTCTGGTGTTGCATCCGGACAACGGTACACCCCGAAGACTATCAATGGAGGACGGACATGAAGCAGGCTAACAGCGGTCCGAACACCTACGCAATTGCAGTTATAGTCCACGAGTGACTGCCTTATAAAACGTTTGATCAGCAGTAGGCAGCCTCCCCCAGCCGCATTGCTACAGTCACTGCAATACCATTGGAATCTAAGCGCCCAATCCCCATGACCTATTTCTTCTTTGAGCCGGGTTTCTGTGAGGAGGCAAATATCTATGAAGTGGATCACTGTTTGCAGCTCGTCTCTCTTGTTAAGCAGGCTGCATACATTCGTTAGCATGCATTTTAGCTTCGACGGTCTGGCCTTCTGACTACTTCGCTAGGTGGTCGTATCTAATCACTCGGAGGCTTCCACCGAGAGATAGATCCGTTTTTTGGATATAAGAATAAAAACCAACTCGATGTAAACCATTTTTCTCTCCGGTGTTTGGCTCTCCAAGGATGTAGCATCATCATCATCATCGTGTTCTCTTGGCGCTGCGTTTTGCTTCTCAGCCCTGGTCTAGGCCACGTCGCTCACCTGTGATTCTTGGTGCAGCTGACATCACCACATATGAGTCAGCTTTGCCTCCATGGCTGTGTCTCCTTTGACTTTTATGCCTGGCATCCTCTCAGATATCGTGTCAGCTTTGGATAGTACAAGATCCCGAATGTTGCGGTCTTGAAATTCAACTAGGAGTGGTCTGTGGCTCTTCGTTTGCGTGTTAGATGTGATCCACCTACCGAGTCTGTGCGCTCTACGCCATTTTATCGCTGCGGGTAGTTGGTCGGTTCGCAATACACTTGGAATTAGTTGCCTCTCCCAGGACCTCCTATGTTTAGGATCTGGCGTTGCCGGTTCAAGGGCATGAATAATTTTGTCTATGCGGGGAACAGTGCGCCTCATCATTCCAAGTGACAAATCCCTTTTTTCGCTATCATCTTACGGTGATACGCGAAGGACGAGTGGGCCGAAAACCGGATGCCCGGACTTTTCCTCAGATAAATTTTCATACTATCCACTGCGCCAAACGCGTTCTCAATCGCGGATCCATTGCCAGAGGCTCCATTTAGTGACATAGGTACACACCTACTCTCCTTTGGTTGTCGACTCCGAACGTCGGACCAGTGTCAAAACCAATCCATAGTGCACCGTGATCAGTGCCACTACAGAGTTTCATCTCATCGGCGTATAGGAGGACGCTGCTGGAAATATTATCTGGAATGTCGTTGACGTAGATAAGAAATAACGGAGGATTCAGAACAGATCCTTGAATACCTCTCGCAGAAATGTGAGACGGAGACGAAAGGTCTGATCTGCTGTTAACTCTGGAAGTTTCATTATACAAAATGAGCAATAAAGAAAAGAACCTCTCCCTGGACACCTCAAACTTCCAGTTTGTCCCTAATGGTATAGGATCAAGCCAGCCGGAGATGACCGGTTGAAAATAACGCAATGCGTGAATAAGAAGCATATCGTTGCCAGGCGTAAACGGCGTGAGAGCAAGTGAATAGCAATAGTGTACATTACCCAACGTATGTGTGAGAAGCACGCTCGGATGGCAACACAGAACAACGAATGATTACATGATGCAACAAACGTGGAATCTGCCGAAAAAGGGTGTGATAAGAAGTAAAAGGATCGTCGTTCGCGAAAATTTGTCGCATACAGCGGGGAATGGATGGTTCACTTCTACCACAGATTCAGTTCCAAATGTGATGTTACAATGATTTAGTTTTTACGAAGTTATTTATGGGCCGATGTTTCAAACAATTGGTCACATCCGAACATACGTCCAAGTGTACTTCCAGAGGATTTCACCATTACCTTATGATCCGTCGGAAAGCGTTGGACTATGTCGGCTTTTGTGGGGGACAACTGGGGGTTCCAAAATCCAGACAATGATTTGTCAGACTCCAGCGCAAGTTTTCGTCGATTGCTGGAAACTGTTCGAAAGTTAAAAATCTTGCAGTGTCCAGTAAAGACGAGGTTTTATGTGTCTAATCGCGGATTTTCTTGCAAAACGGTTTTTCATGGGATTGAAGAAAAGAACGCAAGCTCATGTGTTGAATGAGAATGTGTGGAGTGGCCACATTTACTATGACGGGTAGTGTGCATGTAATACTCCGACAAGGACTGTATTGGATATTAATATTTTGCGTTGGTTAATAAAATACATGACGCTGTCAACTAACTGTCGTAATATTTCATTATAATCTAGTGGCCGGCAGCTTAGTTTAGAATTTTAATTACGTGGCCGTCAAAACTCCCCATGGATCTTAAGGTCAATTCGCTTCATAAGCCGACGTTCAAAGTGCAATCTATATTTCACAACACAAAATTGGTTCGGTGGGTATCTACAAGGGTTTGAGTCGTGGGTAGGTGAAAAAAGATCAGCTGGGGTTTCAATGCGATTGTGTAGGTCATATAGGAGGTGCATTGTTTCGCAGTTTCGCGTAGCCGATATTATATAACAGTCGGTAATCCGTTAATATCTGCTACCATTTATCATGGTCTTGAAGCTTGTTAGCCCTATAATCCGGGTAGTTACGAGTCACCAATGGGCATATATATGTGGAAAAATATACATGTGGATATGTAAACGTGTTTATCAACTATGTGCATGTTTTAGTTATAACCTACACGAGGTCACTCTGAAAGGAAATTATCCGTAGGAAGAGAAATCTGCCGTTTGACGACAATTAAATGAGACATTGTTGAATATCGGGTGATATTTTCGTGATATAACCCAAGAATTTGGAAGTCATTGATTTCCATGACGGATGGGATCACAAGAGTTAGAAAGTTATGTTTTATTCGACCGTTACTCGATTTCACGCCGAGATCGAAATTATCAATGGTATATGTTGTGACGGTATAAACGCGCCATCATGTGAAGACGTTTCCCATGAGTGACCGTTCCTCGTTGATGAATGATGCATTACATCTAAATCTGATTGGATATGCCCTGATACATAGTCTGTCGGCCTGATACAAGCGAATTAGATTTCATCTTACATTTCATTTGGGGTGATGGATCATTTACACGGCTCCAGAGATGTCTTCGAGGATCGGGCGTTTGTGAGTTCCAGCGAGTTTGAAAGTTGTTTAGATAGATAGACAGATAGATAGATATGTTTCTGCCTGGTTCAAGCAGAACTCAGGCAGCGGACGCTTGAAATACGATGAGAGTGGGATTACTACCGAGTTTACGTGGTAGATGGCGTACCGGTATATAAAGTAGGGCGACGTAAGGACGTGAGTCGTGGATCATGACGTGTTTAGTGAGTTCAGTTCACATATTTCCCACTGCACAATTCCCGGTATACATGCTGTCGACCACGCTTCAACGTGATTAGGAGAAGAACCAGGTTGGTTGTTAGCTTCTTCACATTCGTGCACAACCACGACGTAACTGCCTTCCTGTATAATGCTCATACAACAAATCGTCGGCTCACAGAAACGGAAGCGAACGACTCGGGACACGTTTTGGCGCACCACACAAATGCTGAGTTGAAACAGTATGCTGCGGATGTTCATGGCTAGTATATAACGATCACGGATAGTTGCAACATCCGTTATCGGTCGAGACATTCGGCAATAAGTAAGTGGGTTAGCGTACATCAATATTACACAAAATCTGCCACAAATTCTGAGTCATATAGAGAAGAACGGCGTGCTGCGTGTCGTCCAAGACGATGACAACAGACACACGCACATGTTTCACACAGAGACAGCAAATGCAGTGATTCAGACGGTTTCCTGATGTGGTGAACGTCGATGCCATGCACATAACCAACCACCAAAAGTAGGCCCTCTATCACTTCACATTTGCCGCTGTAGCGTGGGGCTATATCAGTTTCCGGTTACAGATGGGCTGGGTCATGGACGAACCGTGATGTATGCCTATGCTCAAGGTGGGACATACACTTCCCTGCGCCATTTTTCTGAAACATTCCGGGAGGTGATGGGCGGACACATACGTGTCAGAACGTCTGTGATGGATGAAAAGGCTGCCCAAACGCGAGCAGCACGAGTGGTCCTTGGGTGCGACATAATCTTATGCTATTTCCATGTTCAGGGCGATGTGAGGAAACATGTAAGTTGATGTAGTTCACCTTTTACTCACCATTTAGACGAATTCATTCAGAAGCCGATATTTGTTTCATCTCACGGCTACTTGCAATGACTCACAAAAGTGAGTGAACACCTTTGCCCATTCATCTTGAAAGTTCAGCCGGGGCGTTGTAATAATAATGCGAACAGATCCGAGCTTCGCGAACTAGCTTATGTGCGATTGGCTATATATAAAGCCAAAGTGGGTCATCCATGCACAGTCAGATGTTGTTTGCTTCGTAAATCAGACAACCAATCATCTGGAGAGTGCGAATGGGCGACTAAAGAAGCGCACTCATCCCAGAGATCATTTAGCCACAGTCATTAGTAAAATTTCCCCCCACAGCGAGTAGCTAGTGCGGGATTTTGCGATGCAGCGCACTTGCGGTTGTGGCTGCCGGGAGGTGGTCAGGATAGACGTGTACGGTAAGAATATACCGTCCCAGCTGACAACGTTCGCCATTCAGCTTGTGTTGAAGCTCCTCAATGGGCGTGCCACCCTCTGCACCTCAAACGACTGGACAAGTTAAAGTTAAGTTAAAGTTAAGTTATGTAACGTCAATCGGTAGCTTCTAGTACGTCACGAAGGCGCAGAATACACTGTGAACATCAGTGACGGCACGTGTAAATGCAATTTCTACAAGCCTACATGGTTACCATGCATTCATATGCTGTCCGTATCCAAAGCGTACTTCTATCCATACAGTACGTTGTTGTTAACTATGACCGCAATTGCTCCAGGCCGCTTCTCAATCCATCGATAATAGTTTGCTGAATACAATCTGCCTAATAGCAGTGTGGTCCGCTGAGAGGTCACTGTCGGCGGTAAGGATGCATTTCAACTAGACTACAAAATGCCACATTAGGAGTTGGCCAAGCTGCCTGATTCAAACCCCAGGACAGGAAACCGCATTTTCAATGTTATCATAGCTTTCGTGCACCAGCCCATTGAGACGTCTAAGGCGGCCTGACCACAGACAGGCTTTCTCCTCCTTCAGTCCTGCAATGCAAAAAACCAAGGTGGCAGAAGAATGTTCATACGAGAGTGCCCTGTGGATATTGTGGTTACCCGTTAGTATGAGCGGTAATCGGTGCCATGAAAACCCGCTATTTTTTCACGTGAAGTGCATGAATAACGCTGATATGTTGCACTGCTCCTTCAACACAGAGCAGTTGCAACCCCCTTGCAAGGTGCGTCATGATTTCATTAACTATGCTGTTCCAGTTGCATCGACCTCAACAACTGTGCCACCTCTGACGTTGAGACATAAAAAGAGACCGTGTGCAGCACCATTAGTTATTGATGGGTCGGGAATCTCTGAAGATGAATTTCATGTTGTTCCCCCACGCAAGCGGGTCCGCATCATAATGTTTGCAACTGTGTACGTTACGCTTGCCGCATTCTAATCCTTTTAAAGCTGTTGACTCACGCACACACGCTCTCGTGGAGATCTAGATTGCTCCGCGTCAGGCGACGAGATGTGATTGGCGGACTAAAATCACAACTAAAATCATGACAAACCTGAGGCTGCAGTTAGAAATAGATGTTCTTGTATCTGTTCTCTCAGTGTGCATCCGGGCTTCTGCATTAAATGCAGAAAGCAAGCTTGTCTTTGATGTGGGCGGTAGCTTCACTGCCGACCCTCCAAACACTGGCACAATTTTAAGGGCATTGGGAGCGCTCGGAAACATCCTTCCGTGTTACCCGTCCCGAGGTCTATTAAGGGGATGTGCAAAACTCCTTTCCCTCAAAAATTCGGAACGGAAGGCGCCATATGGAGGCACCTCTTAATAGTCAAAATGCATTTTTTGGCCTTATGGTATATGGTAGTCGTCAGGTCTGTTAGGTGGTTCGCCTTGTACGTTTTAGAGGCCCAAATTTTTCATTTGGCTACCAAGTATATAAACTGTCCTCAGTTCTGTAACCGCACTTACCCACCTGTTCATATAGTCTAAATCAACTGGTGGTTGCTGCGTAGCCGAATTGCTTTAACTCAGCGTGCTTCACCGGGAATGAACCTTTGTTGTTTTGTTTGCATTGATAATGGACTTATGAGGTAACTTTCGTCGTTCAGTTCGTAACGTTTATTCAGCTTGAAGAGGTCGATTTGTGATTCACGGCGCACTTTTGTTGCTGATACCGACTAATAAAATTAAGGTATACAGTCGATTATTTTACGTATTTTATTGCTACGGAATATTAATTTAGAACCTTCGACCAAAATCCCATTCTGGGTACGGCAGTCGTTATTTCCCCTGGCAACTTTCGAAGGCTGTTCGGCTGCGAAAGATATCTCTATTAGTGTCTTTACATCACCACACATCGCCTCTAAGGCCTTGATTTATCGAATAAAGTGGCCGAAGTTTTCATGGATAGAAACTCCCTAAAGCCGTCTCAAAAAGCGGATGTTACCGGAGTTAGAGAGTGGTCGCAATTTTTGACGCCAAGAATGTTTGTCACTTGCCCCGTGGGGTCAATGGCATACGCACAAGCGCTAACTTCGAGCCCGCAACAGAGGAGTCTGTCAGACCAACCAAGCATCAGAAACGGAGTGCAATCTTGCTGTCGTACGTTAACATCTTGTCAACCTTCTTTTCAATTTTGAGCTCTTCACCAAATTCTCTCTCTTTTTATTGCAAAAGCAAACGACAAAGCAGCCGTTAAGTTGATGTCGGAAATTCTTCTGGGTCTATTTAATGAAATACTGAAAACCGGACAGTCAGCTCCTGACACCCTACAACAACAATTCCCTTAATCACCCTGTGGTCATCAATTTGGGAAAATTTATAGGAATAAAGCCTTTCCCTCATCTTCCTACTATGGGTGACTTCAACACACTCAGGATAACCTAGGTGTCGACGTCTCCTTAGAACTGTGAAAACAGATTTTTGAATTCCTTATCATTGTCAGTAAGACGAATAACGTGAACACACAATGCCAATGCACCGACAAGGTAACGGTTCGAACAGACTCTCATTCCGTCTGAATTAGTTAACCTTAATCAGGTCCAGCTGGTAAGAAGAGTGTTCTTCAAGTCATTACTTCAACATAATGGCTACCCCCTACTCGCCTTTGGTCGTATCTGTTAGCGGTTATAGAAGCAATCAAAACTTCTAGACCGGATTGTCAGTCAGCTTGACTTCAAGATCTCGTGAGCTGTGCTGGATGACCTTCTATTAGGCATGATTCTGTGGAACAGAAATGTCGCGCGTTAGAAAGCGGAACTTGGGACTCTGATAATTTGTGCCTCCTCTGTAATCGTTTGCGCCCTTCGCGCAAAATAAGTCGTCGCAGTCATTCCATAAGCATAAGCCTATGGAAACCTCGAAGGAGCTGAGAGCTTTTCACACGGTTCATTGTGATGTCGGGAAACTTGCGAATATGGTGAACCTGCACAAACGAAGTGCCTCCAGGAAGCTTCCGCTAACAAAACATTGTGTATCAACATGTGTCGCGAATAGTAAAAAATGGATGTTCTCCCGGCTCATCCTATACGATTGCCAGACAGGGAGATTCCAGTAGCCCCCATGAACTTGGCCGGAGTAGTAACGTCGCACCACCAAACAGGCACCCTATCTTTCCGCTACTAACCATGTAGCGACCGCCTGTTGTCGTTGAGTTTTCTGTACAACTTGATAAAGACCATATAAAAAAGTTAACTGATACGGTGCGACAAGCCCTGATAAGATCCTCTCAGGATTCTAAAAGAAACAACTGACGGTTTGGCGTAGCCTTTTCACAAGCTGTTTAGCAAGGCAGTACATTCTGGCATTCTCTCTAGTACAGCTAAATAAGGCAAGGTCAAACCCAACTTCAAGGCCACACGGCATTCTCTCGCCGGTTGTCGACCAATCGGCCACATAATCATTCCATGTAAGATAATGGAGCGCGTAATGAAGCGTGCAATCTCCGAGCAACTGTTTGCGAACAATCAGTATTCACCGCATACTGCATGGACTACTTCGTAGCCAATCTTGCAAAACAAACGATGATCCTCATGGATAACCTGAAGGAGACCAGAGAATGGTCTGCTATCTGATGCTACTTTCTTCGATTTCGCCAAGACGTTCAATCGTGTTCTGCATGGCACATTTGTAGCGACCCTATTTGTTTATTGCTGACTACATTGAAGTTCTGATTACCATTTGCGCTCTTTTTGCTTCGAAATTGTGTGTGCTTAAACGTTTGTTTGGACTGACAAGGATATCGACAGTCACCGTGCGCACCCGAAGTTATAACACTCGCCGCATGCTCGCCTATCGTCCTTCTGTGTTATCGTTTCTCATGTATATCAATGACGTACGCGATGTTATTAAACACGGCCTAGAATAGCAAAGTCGTTTACACACTTCATAAACCCAGAACATCGCACTCTATCGACAGGACCTAGCGCCATTTCAACTATAAAGTACAACATGGCTGATTACGTTCTCAGCGATCAAATCAAACATCATTACCCATGGCATTCAACTGTCCAATAGATCTGTATCACTGGAAGTTTATATTATTAATACCACCACTTCCGTTCGTGATGCAGGAGTATGGTATCCGAACTCTTGATTTTTTTGAACAAGCATGTTTTCAGGTGGCAAAACAAAGGGAGCATTAGGCTGTATCGAAAGACTTTCGGTTGCGGAGCCTACGCTGTACAAAATGTGTGTTCGACTTCAAAATGAATACTGCACATCCAGCTATTGCCATCTAGACAATTTTGCAGGCTTGTGTTAGAAAACCTCCGACAATCACTCACGAAACTGCTACTGGGATGTTTTTCTTTGTTCACCCGTAGACGGCACTGTCAAGAACTAGGCATTAGCTCACTTTGGTTGCGCAGACTAAAGTCGAACCTTACACGTCTGTATGAACTAATACATTCGAACGTTATCGCCACACTGCTCGCCGTCCGCTTAATACACAGCTCCTGCCAAGGTCTAAAAAATAGAAGTTTCGGCAAAACATATGTCCAAACTTCATTGTAAAGTAGTCTTGTGTTTGAAATGAGTCTGCGGATAAACTCAGAACCAGAGCTTAGCTATCTATCATACGCTATCGAGAACAATGTTTACCTTCACACACTGCGTCTTTCGACAACTTTCTTGGATGCGCCCAGGAAAATATGCCTATTGTACTGCGAAAAATATTTTTATTTTAATGTCTAAAAGATCGCCTTCAGGGACGCTGAGAATTCACGTTAATTTAATAGCGAAACAGTTTGACAAGGAAGCCGAAGTTCTGTGATTTAGCAGATAAAAAGAATTAGCAATTAATGATTAGTGAACGTGAGATGTATAAACTGTAAACTATTTTTCGTGAGCTTGTGAGTACGATTTCCCGTGGATTTTGTGCCAAGATTTCATAAGTGCAAGTGTTCATGATCATCACCAGGTGTGACTGGAAACATTGAAACTTGGGGGTGCCGTTGGTAAGTAGATAAGGCTGTAGCTGATAATTTCCAAACGCGATGCGAGCGTAAGTCGGCGTGATCTGCTTGCCGTACACATTGTTCAATGTAATCGGGCGTGACCTGGTTTGGCATTATGGTAACAAAGAAATAGGCAAGTTTGTGAAGTTAAATGATGCCCCTAAGAGGTTGAAATTCACATGCTTTCCGAAAAGCGAAGCGGTTAAACGGGAAGCGGAAAACGCTTCCGCCTGGAGCCTATATGGATGACCCGCTGAAATATACGCCCGACGACCAGCCTACGTGTAGCCTATAGTCAACGCCACGACCTATAGTTGGACACATTAAAATCGATGATCGATGGTCAGCCTACGTGCGTTATATTCACAACGCCACGACGTGAAAATTGCATTGAAGGGTAGGAAGACAATTATTAGATGTATACCATCTGGAATGTTAAGTCCGATATTGAACAGCCTACTTGCTTACGGATCTGTTTCAGTGGAAGTAATATTTTGCGGTGTATGCTGGTCTAAACACGAGCGGCACGGAAAAAGATAAGTGAGGCAAGGATTCAGGTGCACAGGGTGGCAGGCCCATTGAGGAGCTTCAACACAAGCTGAATGGCGAACGTTGTCAGCTGGGACGGTATATTCTTACCGTACACGTCTATCCTGACCACCTCCCGGCAGCCACAACCGCAAGTGCGCTGCATCGCAAAATCCCGCACTAGCTACTCGCTGTGGGGGGAAATTTTACTAATGACTGTGGCTAAATGATCTCTGGGATGAGTGCGCTTCTTTAGTCGCCCATTCGCACTCTCCAGATGATTGGTTGTCTGATTTACGAAGCAAACAACATCTGACTGTGCATGGATGACCCACTTTGGCTTTATATATAGCCAATCGCACATAAGCTAGTTCGCGAAGCTCGGATCTGTTCGCATTATTATTACAACGCCCCGGCTGAACTTTCAAGATGAATGGGCAAAGGTGTTCACTCACTTTTGTGAGTCATTGCAAGTAGCCGTGAGATGAAACAAATATCGGCTTCTGAATGAATTCGTCTAAATGGTGAGTAAAAGGTGAACTACATCAACTTACATGTTTCCTCACATCGCCCTGAACATGGAAATAGCATAAGATTATGTCGCACCCAAGGACCACTCGTGCTGCTCGCGTTTGGGCAGCCTTTTCATCCATCACAGACGTTCTGACACGTATGTGTCCGCCCATCACCTCCCGGAATGTTTCAGAAAAATGGCGCAGGGAAGTGTATGTCCCACCTTGAGCATAGGCATACATCACGGTTCGTCCATGACCCAGCCCATCTGTAACCGGAAACTGATATAGCCCCACGCTACAGCGGCAAATGTGAAGTGATAGAGGGCCTACTTTTGGTGGTTGGTTATGTGCATGGCATCGACGTTCACCACATCAGGAAACCGTCTGAATCACTGCATTTGCTGTCTCTGTGTGAAACATGTGCGTGTGTCTGTTGTCATCGTCTTGGACGACACGCAGCACGCCGTTCTTCTCTATATGACTCAGAATTTGTGGCAGATTTTGTGTAATATTGATGTACGCTAACCCACTTACTTATTGCCGAATGTCTCGACCGATAACGGATGTTGCAACTATCCGTGATCGTTATATACTAGCCATGAACATCCGCAGCATACTGTTTCAACTCAGCATTTGTGTGGTGCGCCAAAACGTGTCCCGAGTCGTTCGCTTCCGTTTCTGTGAGCCCACGATTTGTTGTATGAGCATTATACAGGAAGGCAGTTACGTCGTGGTTGTGCACGAACGTGAAGAAGCTAACAACCAACCTGGTTCTTCTCCTAATCACGTTGAAGCGTGGTCGACAGCATGTATACCGGGAATTGTGCAGTGGGAAATATGTGAACTGAACTCACTAAACACGTCATGATCCACGACTCACGTCCTTACGTCGCCCTACTTTATATACCGGTACGCCATCTACCACGTAAACTCGGTAGTAATCCCACTCTCATCGTATTTCAAGCGTCCGCTGCCTGAGTTCTGCTTGAACCAGGCAGAAACATATCTATCTATCTGTCTATCTATCTAAACAACTTTCAAACTCGCTGGAACTCACAAACGCCCGATCCTCGAAGACATCTCTGGAGCCGTGTAAATGATCCATCACCCCAAATGAAATGTAAGATGAAATCTAATTCGCTTGTATCAGGCCGACAGACTATGTATCAGGGCATATCCAATCAGATTTAGATGTAATGCATCATTCATCAACGAGGAACGGTCACTCATGGGAAACGTCTTCACATGATGGCGCGTTTATACCGTCACAACATATACCATTGATAATTTCGATCTCGGCGTGAAATCGAGTAACGGTCGAATAAAACATAACTTTCTAACTCTTGTGATCCCATCCGTCATGGAAATCAATGACTTCCAAATTCTTGGGTTATATCACGAAAATATCACCCGATATTCAACAATGTCTCATTTAATTGTCGTCAAACGGCAGATTTCTCTTCCTACGGATAATTTCCTTTCAGAGTGACCTCGTGTAGGTTATAACTAAAACATGCACATAGTTGATAAACACGTTTACATATCCACATGTATATTTTTCCACATATATATGCCCATTGGTGACTCGTAACTACCCGGATTATAGGGCTAACAAGCTTCAAGACCATGATAAATGGTAGCAGATATTAACGGATTACCGACTGTTATATAATATCGGCTACGCGAAACTGCGAAACAATGCACCTCCTATATGACCTACACAATCGCATTGAAACCCCAGCTGATCTTTTTTCACCTACCCACGACTCAAACCCTTGTAGATACCCACCGAACCAATTTTGTGTTGTGAAATATAGATTGCACTTTGAACGTCGGCTTATGAAGCGAATTGACCTTAAGATCCATGGGGAGTTTTGACGGCCACGTAATTAAAATTCTAAACTAAGCTGCCGGCCACTAGATTATAATGAAATATTACGACAGTTAGTTGACAGCGTCATGTATTTTATTAACCAACGCAAAATATTAATATCCAATACAGTCCTTGTCGGAGTATTACATGCACACTACCCGTCATAGTAAATGTGGCCACTCCACACATTCTCATTCAACACATGAGCTTGCGTTCTTTTCTTCAATCCCATGAAAAACCGTTTTGCAAGAAAATCCGCGATTAGACACATAAAACCTCGTCTTTACTGGACACTGCAAGATTTTTAACTTTCGAACAGTTTCCAGCAATCGACGAAAACTTGCGCTGGAGTCTGACAAATCATTGTCTGGATTTTGGAACCCCCNCTCAACGATCTTTGCAGGCAGCTCGTTTCACGAGTTGACTATCCGCCCGTAAATCACCGTGTTCACCACAGTCCCACTAGCCCGACAAACCTTGATGCGGTTCTCGCACGTATAGCAAAACACGAGGCCCATCAACATAATGTCACGACCACTATACATAATTACATTACGCAGTTAGACAGTTACAAAATTCCTATGAGATCACCCTGAAAAGGGGCAGGAACATAATTATTCATGCCCTCGAACCGGCAACGCCAGATCCTAAACATAGGAGGTCTTGGGAGATGCAACTAATTCTAAGTGTATTGCGAACCGTCCAACTACCCGCAGCGAGAAAATGGCGCAGAGCGCACAGACTTGGTAGATGGTTAACATCTAACACGCAAACGAAGAGCCACAGACCACTCCTAGTTGAATTTCAAGACCGCAACATTCGGGATCTTGTACTATCCAAAGCTGACACGATATCTGAGAGGATGCCAGGCATAAAAGTCAAAGGAGACACAGCCATGGAGGCAAAGCTGACTCATATGTGGTGATGTCAGCTGCACCAAGAATCACAGGTGAGCGACGTGGCCTAGACCAGGGCTGAGAAGCAAAACGCAGCGCCAAGAGAACACGATGATGATGATGATGCTACATCCTTGGAGAGCCAAACACCGGAGAGAAAAATGGTTTACATCGAGTTGGTTTTTATTCTTATATCCAAAAAACGGATCTATCTCTCGGTGGAAGCCTCCGAGTGATTAGATACGACCACCTAGCGAAGTAGTCAGAAGGCCAGACCGTCGAAGCTAAAATGCATGCTAACGAATGTATGCAGCCTGCTTAACAAGAGAGACGAGCTGCAAACAGTGATCCACTTCATAGATATTTGCCTCCTCACAGAAACCCGGCTCAAAGAAGAAATAGGTCATGGGGATTGGGCGCTTAGATTCCAATGGTATTGCAGTGACTGTAGCAATGCGGCTGGGGGAGGCTGCCTACTGCTGATCAAACGTTTTATAAGGCAGTCACTCGTGGACTATAACTGCAATTGCGTAGGTGTTCGGACCGCTGTTAGCCTGCTTCATGTCCGTCCTCCATTGATAGTCTTCGGGGTGTACCGTTGTCCGGATGCAACACCAGAGGAAGACGGAGCATTACTGGAATCATTCCAGTCGGCTTGCCAATCAGGCCATCGCCTGCTCGTTTTGGGAGATTTTAATGCTCCTAGAGTCAACTGGTCATTGGGATATGTTAGTGATAGAGGGTTTGATCACAAACTCTTCGACCTAGTCAACAAATTCACACCAGCACAGTATGTGAGAGTACTCACGATATTCCGACCCGGTCAGATGGCCTCAGTGCTAGGCCTGATCCTAACTCGGCACAGCACGGACGTCACAAACGTGTTGCCTGCGGCACGATTGGGAAAGAGTGATCATGTAACGATTCATTTTTTATTCTACTGTTCCCTGCTGGTAAAGCAGGCACAAAAGGTGCAACCGTTTGACCGAATAGACAACAAGAAACTAATATTTGGAGCTGATAAGATGATCTGGAACCCGACGGTCCCCATAGAGGACGTCGACAGACTGTGGTCGATGCACGTCGATAACATCCGGGTTCTTACAGATAAACACGTCCCTCAGAAACAAGTCGGAGGAAGAGGTCGAAAGCCATGGGTCCGTCCCACGGTCAAGTGAGCTGTCCAACGTAAGTACATAGCTTGGAAGACATATGCAACATAGGGGGTTTAAAATCTTCATGGTTTACAAAAGGGTTCGAAATGAAGCAATCAAGGTAGCAAGAAATGCTCGTCTAGTCTATGAGCTCGACCTATCACGAGATATCAAACAGAACCCCAAGAGGTTTTCGTGGTTATGCTCAGTCCAGGTCCTCTCTAAGAAAGGAAATTGGGACCACACCTTCCTATAACGGGGAGATCATATCGACTGAGAAGGGCATAGCGGACGTGTTTATGGCACGGTTCCAAAGTGTGTATCACTCAGACAGCAAGGCACCGGAGCCTCGGCTTATTACCGTGAGCGTGTCCATGGTGGATCAGGTCATTACGCCCCACAAATTTGAGCAAGCGATATCCAAGCTAAACAGCACAAAGTCCACAGGACCTGACCAAATCCATCCGGCAGTCCTAAAACCTCTGACCAAATTGTTGGCGCCAGCATTTGCCCAACCGTTCAACCTTACATTAGAAACGGGGATAGTAGTGTGAGCCTGGAATATTGTGTTCAAGCTTGGTCACTATATCTCCAAAAGTACATATCAGCCCTCGATAAAGTCCAAAAGCTCGTTACACGAATGGTATGGGGTATGAAGGGTTTAGGTTACCGAGACCGACTAAGTTCGCTGGGCCTATTCTCGCTCAAACGCAGGCGGGTAAGAGGACACCTTATTGAAATGTACAAAATTACCCACCACACTGGAACAAGCACCCTTGGCAGGTTTGTTCGAGATGCCTCAGGACAGAGACTTAAGGGATCATAGGTTCACAGTCAGGAAAGAAGATCACGATTGGCTGTTCGATATAACTCTTCCACTAACCGGGTAGCCAACTCGTGGAACAAATTGCCCGCAAAGACCGCTGAGGCCGCGAGCATAGATATATTCAAAAGAGGGCTAGACAAATGTTGGAACGACTTTTTTCCTACTTTGTACTGATCGAAGTATGATGTTTCTGCTGGTTAAAGCGGTCAGGTTTTGATACTACTCTTCTTCTTCTGTCCCTACCCTTAGACATCAACAGAAAACGCAGTCTGGTCTATCTCTGGATGACACCAGTCAAGCATCAGGATGTCAACCGTAGCATGCCTTCACCAAGTCCTGGATTTGAAATTTGAAAACTTGAAATTCTTATTTACTCGAAACATCTTCGTGCGCGTAATCTCACTGTAATCCCCAAGAACGATGCTACACTCTGTTTTCAGTTATTGCCTTTCAGATCAACAGATACCTGCTTGACACTGAACAAGGAAACCAGACTTGGGGTTTTGCCTCGTGCAATCAGCTTTGCGTACCACTTCCTTGGTTTGCATTGGTGAACTCGTTTCACATCCAATTTCATTGGTTGGTTCATAGGGTGAGTTAAGTGACGTGTACCACAATGGACTCGAGGGTGGTGTCAATCCACGCTTCGATTTTGTGCTTATTTCTGCAGTTGGTTTGCGCAGTCTATGAAATTAATGATGATATTGCGTACAAATTAGTTTGGGATTCAGGCCGAATTGGGGGAGACGTTGGGTTTCACGGTCAAAGTATTTCTGTCAGCACAAACGTCGGTGAAAATTATGAATGCACTGTTCCTCCATTAAGCATGAATGAAAGTAACGTTGACGGAGCTTTGGTCAATTCAAGCGAAATGGAGCTTCTGGAGGAATTATTTAGAAAGCAACCTTGCAGCGTCAGAGTAGAGTTTTATTGGAGTTATGAACTCTGTCACAAGAAGCATGTACGGCAATTCCACGAGGAACTGTTACCCGATAAGGTATTCCTTATTTTTATGTTCACACAAAGTTAAGAGCAGTAAGCTTCAAGAGTATTTTCTGGGTTACCGGTCGGGAGGTGCGTTTTGCAGTTATACTGATTAATTTTTAAGACAAATCCTCTGTTCTCACTTCTTTCGACCCATTGGTCAAGGTAAGTAACTGTTGATTCTGTCTAAGGCGCGACAGCCTCCAGCCATACTGTTGGGTGACGTGTTATACCCGTACTATACTCTCAATTTCACTGACGGCACGACTTGTGATCTTACTAACACACGCAGGATGAGTTCAGTGTTGTACATTTGTTTGGATGAGGAAGATGGACGAATAATCCAGGTCTCCGAAGTCGAATCTTGCCACTATCAGCTGGTTTTCGCCACCAAATCTTTGTGTGCAAATGACGCGTACAGAGTGAGTTGTGAACTGTTTTTTTATTGTGTATATCAATTGTGTATACTCAGATTCTGTCTTTTCCAACTCTATTGCTCACTCATTAAGAACAGGAGCCATCCACTGCAAGTTCCTTCAGGAGGCATATATTTGCCGGGATAAGCAGTGTAAATTTGTTGGTCCACGAACTAAGAAAATTCGTTCCCATCGCTCGCTTTCCCCATTTTACCCACTAACTTGACGCTTGTTCCCACTACCTCAGCCACCCCATTTTGTTTTATTGAACTAATGTGTCACTATATTTCCGCCGTGCGAGTGGTCACACTTGTCCTGGTCCGCTGGCGTGTCGGTTCACATGTGACCTTGTTGCTCCTGTTGAGAAGCTGTTGATTTTGCTGGACGAGACTATCGTCGCGAACGATTGAGGTTTGCCTTTTGTAATCATTGATGCATTCCGTTAATAGTACCGTAGAAATTGTTGGATCCAATCTTGTTCTCACTTTGGGGATCCGTTTTTGGGCTACGCGTAACTCAACGATCAGACGTGAATCGTTACAAGCAGTATCCTCCTCTTTTTCTGGCCACCATTCTGAGGTCTGCTCGTTGCTACATCGGTTTAACGGGTGTCTGTCCACACAGTATGCTGACAGCTCTGACCTATTCTGGACGCACGAATGAACATTTCTGTGTGTTTGGTGGCAGATCCCATTGAACCATCGATCTTAACATCGTGCCTTGCTCCTTTTACGATATTCACTTTTCGTCGTCTAAAGCGGTAGCCCTCAACGTCTTCATGCTACTGGTGAAGACAAGGATAGGTGACTGTAACCCTTGTAGTAGGTCGTTGATGAAACTATTAGAACGAAAAATTCGCGGGCGCCGTTTCACTACTTGGAGTAGGTTGCCCGTCCATCAAGCGTCGGTTGACTGATTTCATATGACTCACCGTGAAGGATTTTTGCTATCCGACATAATACAGGCCAGCTGATGGCCTACGTTTTTAACTGAGTACGCAGCGGGTTGTGTGGAACCCTGCTAGACGCACTGACGAGATCATGAATCGCGCTTCTACCCATCGCTGTTGGGCAAACGAGCTTTTTCAGTGTTTATATGTCAAGTACATTTCAGAGGTATGTATAGATGTCCCTTGATTAGTTCGATAAAAGTACAGGTTGTGGCTGATTGCTTTCATTGTACACAGCGTGTATGTGTAAACTGTCGTAGAGTGGAACGTTTTCGATAAAGGAATATATAAGCAACGTCGCGATTAACTGTGCCTACCTTCATCATGCTTTAGCTCAGCTTAACGTTTCCGGATAATTTTATCGCTTGCTACAGGTGGTGTATACAAAGGCCTTTCCCACTCTTCATTCTGTCCAATTTTAACTCAAAAGAAGTTATAGAAAGTTGTTAGTAGCAGTCGCGATGCGATCTACAAACGATTGTAAATATTCACATCAGTAGCTTTCCGTTAAATCGGCTATCGCGGTATTAGCCGGATAACCTTATTTGCTGCCTGTAACAGAGTGGATAGACGAAAACTCGCTACTGTCGTCCCTTCCTCCGCTATTCTATCCAATCTAGTTCTCAAACCAATCCCGATCTATATTTGTAGTCATTATTGTACAGATCCTAGGATGGTTGAGCTAATCACTAGTAACATTGTTGCGGTAAGTCCTCGAGACCCAGACTACGATTTTCCTCGCTCCTTGTTTAAGCCTAGAATAGGAGTTAGCACGGGTGCTTTGAACATTCGCGTTCTGAAACGGATAGGTCAGCAGGTTGCTGTTGCACCTGTGTTAGACTAAGTGAATAACGGCTTCTGCAGCGTTTCGGAGGCTGGAATCCATGACAGTGGTTAACGTATCCCGTAATCGAAACATACACTGTCTACTCGATGCGGGTTTCACACTTCCAGCGACTTCACAACAGCTGCTAGGCTGGAATTTTGTAGCAGTGCCTTCTGAGCCACCCACTTGGTGGGTTCTCAGCAGTCCATCCCTAGACGCCAAATCTTCGGTAGTCTTTTTATTGTCTGCTTATAGTCCAGCTGACTGCAGTGACGTCGATGTCAAGAGTATCTTCTACGTGGATCCGGCCACCCTTCTGTTGAGATGTAGTCGTTATGTAGTGATTTCGGCTAGAGCTATAAACGTCCGAGTCCGCTGCCTTAGTGGCACCGAGTCTTATTTAGGTTTGTAGGTTCGCAGTGGCATCATCTCATCCAGATAGTAGTGGGCGGCTGCTGCAGTTGTGTGCTTGGCGGACTGTAAGCCCGCACTAGCCATATATGTACATATATATATTATATCTCATCTAAGCACGCTTGGATTCAGACCATGGTTGGGCACGTTGTGCTTTTGTTCCTAATTTAGCTGAGCGACGACCCCATTGTTCATAACTACGGATCATCGAGAACTTAACCAAGCAAACAGGAGAGTATGTTTAATAGCTATCTTAAAATTCAACTCTAGCAGTTCTAATCCCGAAGATCTCAGCAATTGTTGCGCGTAAATCTTCACACACTTCAGTTCAGTCTACGAGGCCATGAGTACGCGCAATCAGTCACCTCGTAACTTTGTTCAGCAACGCTCTGTGTTGACCATGTCGTCGTATAAACCAGGTTGTCATATCCTCTGTATAAAACTTACTTGATGGGCAAAGGTATGCCGCCCTCTCTTTTCTCGTCATTCCACACCTGACCTGTGTGTCCTTCTCAGCCTTACTTTGAAGCTTATTTTTACTCAGCTCCGGGAGGTGGGTAGTTAGCCCTATTTGCGATGTTTTAATTTACTTCTTTTTCTGTCCCTTTTCCGGACGGACAGACGCGTTTAAATTCTTACGATTGCCAGTCGGCTGCTCCAACCCAGTGTGTCTATAAAAATTGGTGCTCCCAGTGTTTGTATCACGAAACAAGTCGATCAACAGAACGGACTATGTCGAACACTTAGCACATCTAAGGCAAACGGCCGCTCTGTTTCTAAACTTAAAGGTCAGTGTTTTGACATGTTGAGTAAATTAGTGATACCAACGCTCTTCATAAGATATTGGCTGTACAAATCAGGCGATCGGCAGTCACGGACTAGGCTGGAGTGGTCACAACTGTATGGCGGCGGAAATTGTGCTGACAGATGAGATTGCGGTTAATGGCGTCCTATGTGCCATTCGTTTAGCCAGCTTTATCGGGTCCGGTTTTGGGCAGCAAATCTTTCGATGTTCATTCGTAGTCTGTTTGCTTTTCTACTGACTACATTAGTACCGACATCTTTTGTGAACACTTGGCTGCTTTACTACGGTTATCGCGTATCCATATTGGCGGGAGATGCGAATGTAAATGTGAGTCAGTTAAGCGAAGTTGTGTGTTGCTTTGACAGTAAACCGTATTGAGCGATTGTTACAAGTCTGTGTGGAGCACAGATTGTTTCTGTTTAGTTCTCGTTTCAAACAGGGAACCTGTCATTGCATGATTAAGCGTGTTCCATCACTTCGCGGGGCCTGGTTTAGAGTAGACCACGCGACGGTTGGTCATAGACGGTGTTGTTCCGGCAAGTGCTGTTGATCTTATAAAGGGCGCAAGTGTGTATTTTGGCCACGCTGTAATCCGCCGTAGATTCATTTTGTCGAACGACGCTCCCACCAATTACACCAACTAGCACTTGCGACATACTGCGTCATCTTGACGTGTTGGTCATACTTGTGCATTGCATTGATCTAAAGAGCTATGCTAACTGCAATTTCTCTCCTGCAACCATGTCGTAGGCCGAAGGAGAGCAGCTAGACAGAGACCGGTTACACTCATAAGGTATGTTGCCTTTTGGCGGCATAGAAGTGTTCAGGCAGTGAGCCATGAAACTAGGAGCATAGAGAAGAGCTAGCTTCGTTACTGTGCCACCGCTGTCTTCCAAATAAGGAAGATAGGGGTCGGAAAAGTTGCCTTCACACGGAAAGTATTTCAGTCACCCAATGGTTGATCAAAGTATTGTCCAAAAAGACACCTGGGGGATCAGTTAAGTAGTACACATTCATACTTCTGTGACCTCCTTCATATTATTTGCAAAGTATTGGAGGATCAGCTATCGCCTTAGAATAGGTGTGAAAAATCTGTGCAAATTCAAGTCTTGGTCGCGGCGTCCCACGGGCGTTTCTGTGCGAAGATCCTTCAACGAATCAGGCTCTCTTATGAATACTGGGTCTAAACTGGACTATCTAAAACCACAAAAGTTGGTGAGGCTTCGAATGACCCTAATTCGATAGGGGCGAGGAGAAAATAACGCTGTGAAGGAGTTTTGACGAGAAGCAATTTCAGTGATTTGAAATGAATGATCCTCTGATTAAGACTTTCTGGTATCACAACACTATCTGCGGTCTCTTCGGTGACCGTGTGAAGCGGCGTCTAAGCTGCCGTCGCACAGCGTCCTTTGTGGGATGGCACTTTATGGGGGCCGATGTAAGAGGCCTGTTTGAACGAAGACGAATGCGTGCAAAAGCTGACCTAGGTACTAAGTTAACCACAGGGTCCTTGATTTCTGCGTCTTCTGTATGATAAGACAAGTACCTCACCACTCCGCTCATCTATCCTATCCCCTTTTAAAACACTTGCTCGGTAGATTTACTTCGCCCACCCTTATGTCTGGCTGAAGCCGCGATCGTGAATACCACAATGTCAAGTCTCCTTTCTTCATGTAGCAATCTCAGCCCCGGCAGCGCGTAAGGTGCATAATGTGATCATTCGCGAGGACAGACGTCACACCAGATACACTGCCGACGAGCTTTCATAAACCATTGCTCCATATACTGCAATGAGCCCTGACACGATCCGCAGAGACCTTCACATACGCTCAGCCTGTGGTGGAACGATGGCACCTCCATAGAAGACCTTCAAAATCCTGCTGCCGTCTACGCATTTCCCCCTTGCCAGTAGGACTGCTTCCCCAAGCTCTCCTTCGTGCTCTGCTGTCTTTTTGCATCAAGCTCGATGAGACAGTTTTACATAAATGCGTGTACACTTATCATCTGAGCCGCTTAAACAGACTTGCAGACATCGAACAGTTGGTTCGTGACACTAGCTATCACAGTTCTGTTTTCACAGGGATCTGTCCCTCAGCGGATATCGCCGAAAATTAACTAAATTTTCCTGAATACCTACTGTAACAAAAACTGTAAGTGCGCAGGGAATTCTGTCTTCCTAAGCCGGAAGCTCCCGGTGCCGTTTGTCATACAGGAGGTTGACTCTGCAGAAGAGTGTGATGCACTTCGATTCAGAATTCAGCCTCGTAGTCTATGACATTCATCATTCGTTGTCCTTCAGCGCATCCGACGACCAGGCCAGTTCTGCTGTCCTAGACCGTCTCACGGACAAAGCGTATTTCTCGGGACTTCTTATTATGAAAGATTTTGGTACATCCAAGCTCAACTGAGCAGCTGCTCTTCATGATGATTCCAAGTCCACGGCAATGTTGATCCGTGAAATGCCTGGCCACAGTGTATCAAACGACCTATAAAGCGCCGCTCGAGACAGACATTTTTGTTAGATTTCGTTGTTGTTGTTGTTGTTGTTGTTGTTGTTGTTGTGGTGGTGGTGGTGGTGGAAAAGTCAGTACCCTCTAGAAGGAAATCAAAAGCAAACCCTGTGACACAAAGCAAATGTCAGTTTAGTGAGTTCTCATTCGTTAATTTTTAGGCAAGATGCTTATGTGAAATAAAGAATTCCAATTGGTGCCGATCCCTAGGCCTCCTTATTGGTCAGCTGGGCTCCACTTGCAGCCCGTTTATCTTAACGCGTGACGCATCTGAACATCTCGTTTCACTTCGGTACTGGTCACGAAAAACTCCGATGCTAAAACAATGTGTTATCCTGGTTGATCACCTCACTGAAATGCTATTCTGTTCATGTTGTTGGCAGCGATTGGCTGTAGCCTTCCGTGAATCTTAAGTTGGATTTATATCAATGCGTTTGTTTAATTCAATCTTATTACATCCCTCTCTTTTTAGGCAACAACATCCACTCTAAATTCGTGATAGCACCCCATTCTTCGTGTGGAGGTGCCTCTCATCAGTTGTTACTCATTTTCTTAAGTGCAACCGAACCCTCATCTTGAATATTCCTCCAGTGTCTACTTTGTGGAACCGATAACCTAGTACTTCACCACCACTCCTTAGGTCTATCGCCGTGTCTTCTGGAACGCACTGTAGTCATACTTTGCCATCCACCTGTAGAACATAGAAGTCGCGGGCTCTTCTGTTGTAGCAGTGCCCTTGGGTTCTCCCAAATTGTCGTGCACTTTGGTTCCGCTCGGCATTTGGGGCTTTAACAGACCTGCTGTTATCGTTAGATGTGGCCATGTTTCTTCTCAACATTCGTTGAGCTGAACTGTGGGGAATAACTTTGTTAGCAGCATACGGTTTCTCCAGTGGCATCAGTTATAGCTCATTTCCAGATAATTGCACCAATAGCAACAATCGCTTCACTATTATGACTGCCGCTTCGACCTTACCATTTGACTGATTGGAGTACCCCTTTCTTGTACGATGTTGTAACCCAAATTTTTCGGCAAACATTCTTAAATTAATGCCGATGACGTATAGTCCGTTGTTTCAAAAGAAGATCTCAGGTATGCCATGGTGTGTAACTTATGTCCAAAGCTTATTAACGACCGCACTGAAATTAACGGAACTCAGCCATTCTAACTCATGAAAATTGCAGAACTGGTCAATTTTGACCAAATCTTGCTTATTGATCAATGGAAAAAGTGTCCGCGTATAATGCTTGTCAGGGACCCGGGGGGAATTGACGCATCAGCACTGCTTCTTTGGTTTTCTTCGAGCCAACAGTTCGGCACACATTACGGCTCTGTATGTAGTTTATCGTGAAACTCAAAATCTGAAGTAAATACAAAAGCTTCTGTGCCTTTCGAATGCAAATGCTCACTCCCGCGAGTGCAAGATGCACGTGTATCAACATCCTTCGCCGAAATATTCGCGGAATTGCATTTCCTTTTCCATTGAACATCAAGCCTCTGACAATATTTTCTTATCGCGTGGCCATCCGTTTACAGTTGTTACAGCCAGACGTCGTAACATAGCGTCTTGTTTCAGGGTTACTTTTATGCCTGTGATTAAAAAGGTTTCCGTCATATCGTAAGCCACAATTGTAGTAGTGACAGAATGTAGCTGTTTGAGGAAGGCAAGTGTTTTTGCAAACTCTGGACAACGTATCATTTATGTGCATCTGAGTATGCGGCTAGCAGATCAATCCCACGTCATATTTTTGCACTCTGGGTGCAGCGGAAAATTGTTTCCCTCAATACGGAAGCTAACGGTCTGTAGTCAGTGTGACCTATTGTTTTCCAATCAAAAGTATACGTGCTAAGCCGTTCCAAGGCGAATATCACTGCGCATAGCTTCGCTTAAAAGATGGGAGACCCATGCCGGGGTAGTCCACTGGTCTTCCATTTCGTGATAATACCGCTCTTGTCCAGTTCTGCTGCTATCAAAATGAATGACCAGAGTTAAAGTTGGATTGAGGCAGTTTAAACTAACGGTGTTGAAAATAACTCGTTTGACTTTATCGAGTGCTGTTTGTTGGCCTTCTCCTTGATTTCCGCGAAGTTCTTTCATGGGGCAACATGTGGATGGGACACATCATGTCGAGTGGGTTTAGAGGGAACTGACACGGATAAGTGACCATACCTTTCAGTCGTGATATTACTTTCACATCCTCAGGATCTGACATCATAATTATAGCCGTTGTACTCTCGGGGTCTGTTTTGTTGATTTCAGCAAATATTCGCGAAAGGTGACCCATTGTCATCGTGGAGCCACAGTGTTTCGTGACAGGCGAATCCCTCCCTTGGTGTGGCGTTCCAGGAATTCTTCCAAGTTCCTGTCATGATGCTTTTTGGTTTTCACAGGACGTGACGCTTTTCAGTATGTGCTTGGATGAACAGCCTTTGAAAAGTTTCGCTGGACACCCTCAGTTTGAAAGACGAACGCGAGCACGCAGAAGGTACAAAGGGGGTTCCAAATGTGATGAAGTAACTGGGCATGTCGTTTAGTTCTAATTGGCAAAAAGCCGAAGGTAGGTACCTTTTGTGATAAATCGGGCTTGGGTCAATTCAGGTAGAGTGTCATCGATGATTGGTGAACGGCAATATTCTCTTCGAAACACCTCCATCAATGGATTGGGATTAGTACACAAACAGATGTCACCCGACTTATTTAAAATAACGGCAAACTTACTGACCCGATTGGTCGGATCCTCCACCGCAGCAGACGTCAATTCAAATAAGCTCAAAGTTTAGTGTGTAGCCAACGGAACCACTCCTACAACAAGGCACGGGTAAATATGGATAAATTACCGGCGCCTGGCATGTCACCGGGAGTGGAATTTGAAGAGCATGGATACCGGTAGGGAACATCGGAATCCGCAAATTTGTGCATCAATCCACCGTGGCATAGGGTAATGAAACACATTAACTGAATGACGTGTATAGTGATCATGCCCCGAGGGAGTAAGGCAAGACCGAACACAAAGACCGAGAACAGCACCTCAATCACGAATGAAACGCAACAATATCGAAAACGACACGAATAATCTGAACGCGAGTACGTGGTCCCAACTCTCGCAACCTAGGACCCCCCAACAAGAAAGGAAAAGGACGGCCTTCAGACGAGCTTTATTTGTTGTTCATCTCGAAGGCAAAAAAGTGGTTTACAGCGGATGTATTTGTGGGTTGTCGGCGGTCTTCGTCTTAAGACACTCAACGGACCAATAAAAAGCAGGCGCGACGCTCGAAGTTGCCAGAACAATGGTTGGTATTTGATTTTTCAAAATAAAAGCACTCATTTGCCTTGGGAAATATAGGGAATTCTTGGCGAAATATTTTCCCCTAACAATACCCAAAACCGGCGATGAATCCCGATCGACCGCAAATGATGTGACACATAAATCTGCCCGTTTTTCGGGTTCGTGAGAGGCAGCGTCTCACTGCCGTTAAGGCTCGTCTGTGCAACATCCTACATTTTAGGCTGTGCAGTTAATTCCGTCACGGTGAGACTGGACCTTGACGTGGTGTGACGGCTTGCGCATCTCTATGACCTTTTGGGCTAAACTGGACAGAGTTACTCATACCAGGCAGGCCAACAGGTAGAGGTCTGACAAACCACAGTCTCCTGGTCCTCCAGGTTGGGGGTTGGAAGATGGTTGGCATCTCTTCC